>JAJOOR010003759.1:0-27093 GCA_036250505.1 Solanum acaule | reverse complement strand
CCCCCCCCCCCCCCCCCCCCCACCAATCGCCCGCCATCCCCACTTGTTTTGATGAAATGATATATTATGAGTAACACATGTGTTTGGGTATTTGCTTTTAAGGCTTCAACTAATTTAAATTTGAAGCGTGTAAGACTCTTTCATAGATAGTTGTTTTATATTAAGATTTTCTTTTTTAGTTCTCATACTTTAAATATGAGATCTCTAAAATTGAATTTTTTTTTATACATATTAGATTTCCTTTTTATACTCATTTTTCAATACATTTTTTAGACATGTTAATTGTATTATACTCAAATATCTTATTACCAATCTACCCAGAGATAAATAAGAGAATATATATATAAACGAAAAGGAAAAATATCAATTACCCGGTGGCAGCGAAGAAAGCAAGTGGTATCATCATCTCCCAACCATTAATATTCATGCTGCAATAAAGGAAACACACAAAAACAAAGAACTATTGCATGTTAAATTCGAATTAGATTGTTAAGTTTAGCTACTTTTGTAGGCTCAATAAATTATTCTTTCTCTAACATCGTTTGACTCAATACAAGCTTTTTTAAAAAAAAAAGATTATAATCTAAAATAAATTTTAAATATGTCGCATAAATATCAAAAGAGAAGAAGAATGACATACCAGATGGACAACGCATCCAGGGCCAACGTCGCATTCTCCAAATATCCTGTCATCAACATCAATATCCTATAGTACCAGTTCTCCAGGCTACAAAAATTTTCAAATTAAATAAATAATAATAATAATAATAATAATATTAACTAGATAGAATTTGGCACCTCTTCATTTTTTTTTTCCTTTAATATTTCATGTCATAATTTGAAATCCCGTTAGTTATGAATTATTTGGCAGTGATTTCTGACAAACTTTGTAACTAATCTATTTTTTTATTTTTTAGGGATTATTAAAATTTTGTGTTTACCAAAGCATAACACCAGCAGCAGCGGAAAGTCGAAAAAATTCCCAAAGTCCTGAAAATGCTTGTGTTGAGAAGCCACTCCACGTTTCTGGACACCCACCGCATGCGGCGTATATAAACATTCCAATAACCAGCAGCCACCACGACATGTCTAGTGCTACAGCGGCTCCTACTATCCCCAAATTCAGTTTGTACACAAGCAGCCAACTGATCACCGTGTGAATCGCCAGCACCGCCAGTGAAATCCAGGCGATAATCACCGTCTTCAGCTGGCTCTGAAGGAACCTCTGTATCGGAAACTGAAAAGCAAAGCTGAAGTGCAGCGGAATAAACCACAACGCCACTATACCTGATAGCTCTGCCACGTCGTCTGGTTGACCTAGTGCTTTTAAAATTGGGGTAGCGAATGTGTACATCGGAAGGAGAAGGAAACAACAGAGGGTTAAAACGATCCATGATCTCTGCATGTATATTCCTAACAGTTGGTGCTTTTTTGCTCCATAAGCTTGTCCGCATAAGGTTTCTAATGCACTCGCCATCCCCAACTACATTTCCATGTCAAAAAGCAAGTCAGTAATTTTGATGAAATCGAATCAATTTGAAAGAAATTGAAGCATGGAATTGAAGACTGTATAACTTGAGGAAGGAATTCAATACCAAAATGTCAAACATGCAATTTGAACTTGTAACTTGAATACAACTTTTGAATCGGGTGTTGCGGTAATTAGAATTTAACAATTTGATGAAGAAGATTCAATAAATTGTCCCTGTTTTCCAAATGTGCAGATAAGGAAAAATAATAATAATGTAAGATTTGAAAGAAGTTGAGGGGATACATACAAGGAGACCAAAGTTGAGGCCAACAATGACGGTATTAGAAATGGAGATAGCAGCAAGTTCAACTTCACCAAGGTGACCAGCAAAACTTTGAGTGATAATATTCATGGTGTAAGTAGCTATACGGCTGAAGATGGCTGGACCAACGATGTGCCATAGTTTTTTGGTTTCGATCCATACTCTTGTTTTCAGATCCTTATCATCGTCATCCTCCGTTCGTTCAATTTTATTCTCCGGCAACCGGTTCGCGGAGGTCTCCTCCGCCAACAACAATGGTAGCCGGTTTTCGTCGATAACGCTACCCATTCGTAACACTAGAACCAAAATTAGCCACGATATAAGAATAGGGTACTAAAAAGAGAGTTGTATGGGGGAATTTTATAGAAAATGGTAAAGTAACGATGACGATGCAAGTTTTTATGCTCAACCTAATTGGACTAATATATCTTTTTTAAATTATTCATTCAATGAAATCCAATCCGTATATATACTTGGTAAGTAACCAAAACTATTTTAAAAGATGTACTCCCTCCGTATAAAAAAATATGGTCTACTTTGACTTGGAACGGAATTAAGCAAAAAAAAAAAGACTTTTTAATCTTGTGATTCTAAATTAGAATTATGACAAATATACCAAAATATTTTTTAATCTTGTGGCCTTAAATATAGTGAAAAGTTAAAGTTAAAATATTGCTAAAAAAAAAGAAGTGATAATTCTTTTTTAAACAAACCAAAAAGGAAATTATGTCATTTTCAAAAAAAAAACGGGGGGAATAATATGATCTAGTTAAGTAATATGAGAAAGGGGAATTTATGGCCACCTACGTGCCTACGTCAGCTGTCAATTTGAATCGACGTGTTTTTTGTTTGGATTTTACTTCAATTGCAATTTCATCAGCAAATTTTGTTTCAATAAAATTAATCAAAGTTATACTTATCTTAGAGTGTATTTGGTAGAAATATTTATGTATGATCTTATGGTGATTTTTTTTACTTATTTTTTTATTTAATAAGCAATTAAAAATAGTATCTTGAAAATATTTATATATGATTTACGCAAACAACAACAGGAGTGGAGGTTTGGGTAGGGGTAGCGGTGGAGAGGAGGGGTGGTGGGTAGTGGATGGGTGTTTTGGAGGGTTAAACCTTAAAAGAAAACAATTAATTCTGAATGTTACTTACAAAATTTATTTTCTCTATGTAATTTAGAAAAGATATTAAATTGGTCAATTGTAATGGACAAATATTTTGAACTAGAAGAGATTTCGAATTTGAAGTGGATACGTTTCATTATCACAAAACAAAAGGACAAATTTATGATGAGCATATGCACGATAGAAGAGGAAACTGAAGAAAGAAACGCTACACAAAGAGCAAGAAGTCATTTTCTTAAACTTGAAATTTGTATTTTCCATACCATATAAATCAGTTAATCAACTTTATAAATGAAAATCTAATTTAGGACCGAAAATATAAATACTTTCCTCCATATCAAACGCACCCCATAGACTGATCTATTTATGTGATTAAAGCCTCTGAAGTGAACAAGAGCAACTGATATTTGAAAACTGCTATATATTGTTTTACTTTTAGTAGGATTTCAGTAAACACTACGGGGTCGTTTGGTTGGAAACAAGTTATCTCAGGATTAGTGATCATGTGGCTAGCTATCCTGGGATAACTTATTTCATCACTATGGTATAAATGGTGAGATAAGACGATAAGTTATCTCAAACATGGCAACCAAACAAGATACAAAAATTTATCCATCACTATTTATTTTTATCTCTCACAACAAATGACCCATAACATCTTTGCTAGCTACTTAAATCCGGTTTGGATAGATTTTGGCTTATAAGTTTATTTTTAAATTACATAAATTAGAACTTTTAATTTATTTTTGTCTTTTAAACTTAAAAACAAATAATCCAAAAATATTATTTTTTTTAATAAAAATTTCTGAAATATAGCAAAGATAATAAATATAATAAGACTTTATAGTTATAGTTTTGGTATTGCGGTCCATAGCTATAGTTTTGTTTGTTATGGAGACTGCCGTTTATATATTTCAATTGCCCGTTTGTATATTTCGTTTGCAAATATACAAACAAATTAAGTATATATAAATGGAGGTTGTGGTTTGTAATTTCGCTTGCTCGTTTGTATATATTACTTGTGAATATACAAACATCATAAGTATATACAAATTTTATATTTACACAGAACTCCGTTTGTATATTACGCGTGCTAATATACAAACAGGATAATTTATTATGATTTTTTCATGAATCATATACAAATAGCTACGGTAAGGATATACAATTCTAAATTGATACAATCAGTAATTGAATTCTACAAATTCTAAATTTATATAATTAGAAGACCAAATAGCAAAATTTCACAAAATTATATCCACAAATTAAAAATAATCAATATTATAACTGTATTTAATAATATGCTCCAGATGTTTGTGCATAATTTTCTCAATTTTGAATTCAACGGGGCCAACCAAAGGGACAGTACAATGTGGCTTTTATAGAAAAGAAGACATACAGACGCAGTAATCAGTATACTGTTTCATGTCAATTTTGACAAGTATTTGACTAGGCTGCTACAATGTCTTTTTTCATTATTTTTTTTTGTCTCTTACGATATTTCGAATGTACTATATTTATTAGTTTTGACATGTAATTGTCATTATTATGACAAAATATCGTTAAAATAAAATAAAAGTGATATATACAATAGAACGGACAATTATGTAGCAAAATCGAAAATGGCTACTTCTCAAGCAATTTGATGCCAACTTGTTTTGATATATAATCTAGACTTGATAACGAGATATACAACAAAGGCGACCTAAATACGAATGTAATTAGGTGTTAATGGTTTGAGTTAGATCGATTTTTACTTCTAGAATGTTCATATCAATTAATCATAATAGGTTATATACGCTGTGCATGTTTACTTATATATTTATATTACTTACTAGATGCTACAGTTAAATATTTGTTTTCTGCATATCTTGTTAATTTAGGCTCAAAAGAATAAAAGGTAGCATATTATAATTTTTTTCAAATAAATAAATAGTATTTGTATAGTTGGTTTAATTGAATCAAATAAAACTTCATAGCAGATTTTAATATAAAAAATCAAACCAAAAAGTATTGAGTTTTTTCCAGCTTGATTTAATTTTCATTTTGATTTGATTTATGGATCCCTTTGATTTATCAATTTTCTGTGAACACCCCTAGATATAAATTATATAATAAACTCCTGAGAATGATTGTTCGAGATCAGTAACCATTGAAAAAGGTCTTGTAAAACGACAGTTACATTAAACTACAAAAACATGAATCAAATTGTGTCCTGAATTTAAAATATATTGTGATGGTGTGATAAGTATTCCTTTACCTTCAATATGAAGTTTTCAAGCACAAATTTAAATTTAATCGTACTCTAATACAGATATCGAACACTATTCCGATCACACTCACAGTTGTCATAGAATGAAATTAGGATTTGCATCAATCAACTATTATATAACCAATGGTGCCGATCAGCATGAAAAATAAAAGATACCACTTGGTACAACCTTCACATATATGGTTTGTTTTAAGCCATGTAGCCTACATACTCAATAAATGTAGGGCCTCTAATTATTGGACAAATTTCATCAAAATTTAGTTAATATCGCTCTAATGTGTAACCCCACTGAGACATTGGACACACAGTTGGTCGATTGGATATATATTATTATTATTATATATATAATATACTATTGAATATTGTTTGGAGAGACGACGGGCACAATCGATTTCTGACAATTTAAATTTTATTATATCAAAAGACCGGCTTTGGTCTTACAATCTTGATCACACTTGTTGCTTGATTCAGCAACATTCTTGACTTAGCACTCACTCTTGTTTTCTCTCTTACTTTCTTTCTTGCTTTCTTACATTGTTGTTTTGTTACTTGGTTGGTTGCTTGGTTACAACTCAAATGGACCACCTCTATTTATAGGAGGTGATGGAAGAATCTAGAGAGATACATACTACTCTATTCTAGAATATTCATAGCTATCTTTTTCTAGAACTACCTTTTCTAGAACATTTCTAGACTATTCTATCTAGAATACTCATTCTAGAGATCTTCCTTCAATTCTCTACAACTCCGAAATATTCTAAATTTTTCTTGATTTATCTTAAGAAAATAGTTAAGTTGGTGATGAATTCTTAACATATACTCCCCTCTCCCCTCTATTCCTTGCAGTAATGATTCCTTTAACACTAGAATCTTTATCACAACGATGTTGTCATAGATCAAATTTTCTCGAAGTTATAATAATTTAGTTGATTAGTTCAATTAACTCTTTCTACCTATCTGGCTACTTTTAGTAAACCCAAAATTTTGCTCAAATTCCAGAAAAATTATGAGTCATTGATTTTGCTAAATGTTTCAGGTAATATTTCAACCTATTATACAAGGCAACTTTAGAAGCTAACTGAGATTAAGAAAAAAAATACTTCAAGAAATTCAATATCTATACCATTCAGACACCCTTCTGCTTTCTCTCTACAACAACAATAACATACCCATTTGAATCCCACAAGTGAAGTTCGAAAAAGATGAAGTGAACGTAACCTTACCCCTGCTTTATAGGGGTAGAGAGGATGTTTTCAATAGACCTCATATCAAGTAAAGATTATCAAACAAGTAGGAAAAGAAAATACAGTAAAGAATATTAGTATCAAGAACGATCCATATCCTCGTATAAGACTCATTTCCTTGGTAAGCTTGTCATTTTTTGTCTAATCACCTTTCCCCTCCCCTGCTCTCCTAAAGCCAAAAGACCAAAAAATAGAGGGGTAAAAAGAAGCACTCCATCTAATGAGACCTCATCAGTTTCTGTGTCGGCAAGCTCCCATCGCCGAGCACATAAGCAATTGGAGGGAATGCTCAAGTGAGTTTCGGATCAATGATTAAATGGGGAGAAAAATCCAAACTGGAACAAAGTTATTAACAACAAATAGCATAGATATCTTCCAACATAAGCAGACAACAAATTTTCACCATGCCTGCGAGAATGGAACCTTTTGTCAATGAGCCTTAATGAATGAAGAGCGATAACATTGATCTACCTCTTGAATTTCAAATTCTCATACCTAAGTTGAATGTCCATTAGAAAAAAAGTTGAACTTCCTATAGAGAGGAAAGGCCCAAAAGAGTCTCTTTATCTTTGAGGTTAGACCAAAAATGATCTCTTATATTATTATATGGAGCAGTAATAGTGTCTTAAGTTTACTATAAGAGAGCACATTTAATACTTCCAAACAGAAACTGTGATCTTATCAAAATGGGTTGGGACGCCGAGTTGGCATGCCACATGACGTCCACTTTATAAAAAAGTCAGTGCCACGTGGGATTGAGTATCCACCTAGGACAGGCCTAACGGAGGCTGGGCATATTTGAACCATTTAGGTAACGACGGGAGTATTTTAATACGAATAGTGTAATGGAGGGTAAAAACGATCCTTTTTGCATTTTAGGGGAGCAAATTTGACCATTTTCCGATGTTTTGATAAAATACATTTTTTTCTAAAAGAACACTTGTGTGATCAAGATATACAGAGCTCATATATTGTTCTATCATCCATGAGAAAACAATGATGTGTCTATGTTGTTCTTTCATTTTACTTGCTATTTGTTCCTCCTATAATGCTTTTCTAGTCTTCACTCTCTTTTAGGAAGATCATATATTCATTTTCGGAGTTCTATCTATCGTATTAGTATAGCATAAAATTAAAATTTAACTGTGCATATTAATGTAAAACTGTTTAAGACAATAAATATTTTCTTCATTCTATCGCTAATATGAGTTTACGTTTTTCGTAAGCTTTGGTTTTTGTTTTTCCTTTCCAGTTTCAAGTTGTCAAGATCTGTGTGCATGTAAGGTTTTAGAGTAAGAGCTCTTGTTGTGTTATGGTGCGGGACAAGATTCACGATGCTTTTATATATGAGAAAAAGGGTCAGTGGATCATGATTAGGGTCAAGTTATCACAGTATGTAGTGTAATTGAGGAGTTATTTGGTCTACTTCGATACTTAACCAATTCTGTCGTTCAAAGATCACGATTTCTGTTTGGGAGTACTACTAAATGAGCTCCATTATTGTGACCCTAAGGGAGACTATAGCGCTCCATATAATATATGTATGAGATGATTTTGGGAATAACCTCAAAGATAAGGGACCATTTTGAGCTTTTACACTCCTATATAAATTAAGATGAGGTAGAAGGCCTTTAGCTACACAGAGATAATAAACAAAGAACTATCTAGATTGATATTTTACCTCTTTATATGGTCCATTGACATCTGATGGTCATAATCGCTAAAATCAAGGTTTGAACTACTGTCCCCATGATCATACCGTACCATAAGCCCTGCAAATTTATTTGATTAATGTCATCTTGATTCTCCAATATACATTTGAGTATGTATAGTAGATTGTAGTCGTTTTCACCACAGTTAATATTATAAAGGGAGATAAACTCAAAAATATCATGTTGTACTATTATCACATACCGTTAATCCAAAGTTTAGTGACCATCCAAAGAAGATACCAAGGGGCACTCCTACTAAATAGTAGCTGCCTAAGTTGACATATGCCACAAGTGCCTGCCAACCGGATCCAACTGCTACGCCTGAAAACATTGTAACCGATGAGTATTTAACTACTATGATACATGGCTTTTCATATGAATGTCAGTATTAAGTGGTTTAAGATGGATTTAACTTAAATACTTTAGACACTGACCATGTCAAGTAAAGTTATGTTATAAGGGTATATAACCTGGTTTATCAGATAACTAACTTTTTAGGTTACTAATTCCTCTCTTTATCTTTTAGTATGCAATTAGAGGCGGATCTAGAATTAAAATTTTATGGGTTCAAAATTTAATGTGCTTAAGACCTACTAGTTGTTGCTATTTTAATCAATTTATACACATAAAAATATACTTTGTGTCAAAAGTACTTGGTTCAAATGAACACGATGCCATAAAGCTAAATACGCCTCTGTACGTGATAGTTGAAAGCAATATGTAAAAATTGAACTCCTAAAATTTCTCACCTGAAAGAACTGGTTGAACACAATTACAGAGGATTGTGGTTGCTAACAAGAAAGCAAATCCACCCACCATTTTAATGACAGGAATGCTTGAGGTGAAAATCATAGAAAGCTTATCAGGAAAGACCATAACAATTGACCTAAACAAAATTCCCAATGCTAAAGTGTTCAACAATGCAACTTTCGTGGCAAACTTTGCATGATTTCCGTTTCCAGCTCCAAGCTCATTTGCAACTCGTACCCTGTGTTTATAGAAATGGTTATTGGATGTAATGTTCCTACAGCACTATAGCCAGTAAAATTTCAATGGTATAAAACAAGAAATAAGATATGCTCTTTTATGTCATTAATACGTTTTCATGTACCAGAAGAGAAAAGATAAATACACATAAGCTAAATGTTTGCGCATCTTATTATTGGAAAGCCAAAAGGAAACATCCATAAGACAATAGAAATGGACTCAAAATTATTTGACGAACATACCCTGTTGCTGCCAAAAATCCTAGTGGAATCATGGATTCCCATCCGATTATAGTAATACTGGGGGGAAGAAACAACATCAGTTACTTGCAAAATCAAGCAGAAAAAACATTTACAAAAGCTATACGATAAAAATATCGAACCAGATAGAGAGTGCATCAACTGCAACCTCAGTATTGTTCATGTGCCCAGACACAATAACTAGCACTCTAAAATAAATATTCTCCAACCTGAAACATCAACTTCTATGCCTTAAAAGAATATTAATCTATATATCAATGTGACTATGTTCTTGATAACAGAGACAAATGAGGAAAAAGGAACCATACAGTAGCATCACCCCAGAAGCCACAGCGAGCTTGAGAAAATCCCAAAGGCCAACAAACGCTTGCATAGAGAAACCAGTCCAAGAATGAGGACACCCACCGAAAACAATGTAAGCAAGAAGCCCCAACACAGAAATCCACCAAGAGATATCAAGAATAAGGGCAGTCCCAACAATTCCAAATCCCAATTTATAAAGAAAAATCCAACACAAAACCACATGAAGAGAAAGTGTCCCAGCAGAAACCCAAGCAATTACCACTGTTTTTAGCTGGCATTGCAGGAACCTTAACAACGTAAATTGGAAAGGAAAGCTCAAGTGCATAGGTATCAGCCAAATTGCAACCTTTCCAGTCAATTTAGCCACTGCTTCTGGCTGCCCCAGAAACTCCAATATAGGCTCGGCAAACACAAAAAGAGGCAACAATACTAGAGAGCTAAGGAACAATACGACCAAAGAACGCTGCAAGTATACACCCAGCAAAGTGTATTGCTTTGCCCCATAAGCCTGTCCACACAATGTCTCCAATGCACTTGCCATTCCCAGCTGACCAATCAGCAACACTAGTTACACTACCACAACAAAATTTCAACCAAAAAATCACATAAAGTAGATGATAGTGTCCTCTATATTAGACTTATGGATCTTAATCAAACTTTTCTATGATGTAGAACACATAAACTCAATATCCCAGCTTCGCCTCTGACTATGAGTGCATAAAACTTATAAATCTTTCAAAAAGTAAGACATACCAAGAATCCGAAGGTAATGGAGATGAAGAAGGTGGTGGCAATGGAAATGGCGGCGAGGTCACGGTTACCCAAGTGTCCGGCGAAGGATTGACTGATGACAGTGAGAGAAAACATGGTCAATCGATTGAAAATAGAGGGTCCTGCTATTTCCCATATCATCTTTGATTCTTGGCATGTTCTTTTCACCAAATTTTCTGCTTTTGATTCTTCCTTTTCCTTCGAGTCTGTGTCTTGTGTGTGTAAAAGGGGCTCATTGGGTGTGTTTGAATTCGTTCTTCTATTGAGTGACAACATCACTGCGAATTTCGATATTGTCGGACTGTACATCGGCCGGCTGGCCGTTGACAAAGACAAAAACTGACCGGGAAATATTGATTACTGGCCGGATTGGGAAAATAATTATTAGAACAAGGGAACAGTATGAAAAATGTTTATATTTTACCCCTACACTGTAAAAAATGATTTACATTTGCCATCTTTTGTTTTAATTAACAATTAGGGGTCCAATTTACTCTTTTTATCTATCTAATACAAAAAAAAAAAAATTAAAAATTATTTTTTAAAAGAGAATTTTATATTTATACAAAGATCAAATTTATTTTTGATGTCTTTTTGAGTACCGCAACAAATCAACACTATTTTAATATTATTTTATCAACTTATCAAATTCAATGCAATACTATTTTTATATCATTTTTTTTTATTTTCAATCCGATTTCATGTATTCATATTGGAGTTCGACTAAATCTAAATTTGTGCAGGGAAGATTGGGGGTAAAACACTCCCTAACAAAGACGACTTTGTACCCAAGGGACTCGAACAGACCTCTTATTAAGGAAGAATGAGTACTTGTCATTCTATCATAACCCTTGTTGGACATTATTTCGATATTATAATATAATCTTTTGTCAAGTTTAATTATCTTAACTTTATATTATATTTTTTCATTAAAATTTACATTGTTTTCCTTCTTACTTCATGAGGTGTACATTCTATCTTCTTAAGACTTCACTTAGGATTATATTGAACAAGTTTGAGAGTATATACTTATTCAATGTATATACGATTATAAAAAAATAAAAAAATAAAAACCTTTTTATATCATTTGATTTTAGGTTCACAAACTTAGTTGAGACAACCGGAAACAAGATCCAATAATGGTTTTCTTCACTTCCGACATAACAGGTTTACAAACAGACGACCTATTAGGTACGCCATTGACATTCATTTATTATATTCTTTTGGCTCCATTGTAGAATTAATTATGTACTTTTTAATCTTAATTATGAAATGACACTTTGGTCTTATTGTTGTTCCCCAAGATACACGCAAGTGTATGTGGTCACGCAAGTAATATAGATTCTTTAAGAAACGAGTTATCGTTCCCAAGGAACTTATGATCAATTTATATTCACTTAACTCTACAACTAAAAGTAAAAAGTAACATTTTCAAGAGTTGATGATTTATTGTTTATCTAGTAATAATTATGTACTAAATGAAAGTAACTAATTGTGAATGACTTTGATATAATGTTTCAAGCAAGTTAAAAGAAATTCCAGAGATGCAGCATATACTGAATATCATGTATCATATTATTGGCTTAGAATTAATTTCAGTTGTCAAGTTATTGGTTTACAGGGTTGATGATATGATCCGGGTTATACGTCTCTCGTCACCTACCCAGTTAGCTATCTAACTACATCGTTGAGCGGAGATAAATAGACTAATTGGCGAACATTTATATTTCATCCTATTTCGTAACCAAGCAAGGTGTTCGTCTGGGCGTCACTCCTGAACACTAGTCACCTCAATCTAATGGGTGGACCGAGCTCTCTATATTCTCTGGTCTATCTAATCCCTCCTCTCTCGATTTTAAGATTAGACAATGTATTTATCTTATGGTGATCAAGCATAAAATACTAAAACAAGAATATAGAAGTAACTTATAATGACAACCAAGAGTTAATTCATAAAGCCTTAAATAATCAACATTCAATTTGTAGCTACAGCCTCAGAACTAGGGCGTTTAGCCACTCATACTATTAGAAAACTACAAAATACAATTGTTCATGCGATTTTCGGAAAATAGAAGAGTTAGAAGATCAAAACCTATTACAAACTTGAATTCTTGCTCTTGCACACCAAATAAAAAGTCCAGTCCTAATTATGGAGCCCTAAGGGTCTATTTATAATGGTAGGAAAATTAGAGCCAAAGTCTATTACAATTAGGAATCCTTTTTTAACACTTTTAAGCTGGAAAAGTCGCGATCCCACTAGCGTGTTGCGCCTAGCATCACGCCCAAACCTCACCTATGAGGTTTCTGATGCGCCTCTCAGAGCGCCTAAGAAAGGCCCCAGAATGTTGGGCCTTGGCGCGTCGCGCCTCTCAGCGCGCCTGAGAGGCCTCTCTGAATGTTGGCCCTTGGCGCTTCGCGCCTAGCAGTGCGCCGAGCCCTGGGCCTTTATCCTTAGCCGCTTTTCATGCTCTTTTGCATCTCTTTTCTTCAAGTTGACTCCCATTCCCTTGAGAGTTCCTGAAACAACTAATCATGTGTGTAAGTGCACAATCATCACAAGTTACACCAAAAATTAAGCTAATGACTAGAGATCGTTCTTCAATCTAATCGATTTATGGGCAAATATTGACAACTTAGGCATATAAATATGCCTAAGATCACTTATTCCAAAGTTTTCTAAGTTTGGGTAGAAGTATTTGTTTCCAAATATGTCTTTTTCTATCAAAAATTGACAAGATATTAAATAATTTTGAAATGCTAATACGTCCCAAAAAAATAAATATTTGGCAATTTCTCCAACAAAAATTAGGGGAATTTACATAAATCTCACTAGTTTACGAGTTAAATACTTAGATATACACTCTAGTTTGCATTATTACATATCTTATCAGATTTTGATGCATTCAGATACATATATATACATGTATTTCAGATACATAGGGTCAAATTTAGGTGTAATTTGTTCTAAATAAATTGTATTGAAGTGGATTCGCATGTATCAAATATACATAATAAATCTCGTTGGCCACTCTCTCATGTATCTGATAGCTTAGATACATGTGAATCATACCAGATATATACAAATACATGTCTCTAGTATGTGTCTAGTGTGATTCACATTTATCTGGGATACATATGAATCTCGTTCACCTCCCTCCCCAATCTCGCTCGCCTCTCCCTATTTGTGTGTACCTGGTAGCAAAAATATATGTATCCAAGTGTATTTTTCTTCAATATATTGTAGAAACTCTTAATTAGCGGTAATATACATAATATTTTAAAAATATAAATAATAATAACATATATAATAATAGAATAGTGAAATACATCTAATTATGCAATTTTTTCACAAAATTATTGTCAGATACTCAAATTTAATGGGCTAGATTTGAAGGCCAATATTGGAATTAGAAAGAGTCCTTATAGTAACAACTAATTTATTGAGTAAATTTTAGGTTTTGCAAACATAAAAATCATGTTTGTATGTTATAGCTATAGTTTGTATAATTGCGTTCCATAACAAACTTTATGTTTGTTATGGCTATTAATCTGTATATTTCAGTATACATATACATAAATGTATTTGTATATTTCGGTATACAAACTAAAACATAGTAATTGTATATAAACAAAATTACTACATATATACAACACATATGTATACCGCTACAAATATGAGTCTATTTGTATATTTTGGTATACAAATGGGTCCTGCAAATATTTTTTGTCATCCCATTTGTATACCAAACTATACAAATAGACTCATATGTGTTGTATAAAAATTAACCTCTTTACCCTTGATTCTTTTTTGTTACATGCCATATCCATTTTTCCTTATTTTTGTTTTATTATACCTGCAAGGAATATTTAGAAAAGAGCAGTTTTATAATTTTACAAAAAAATTAAGAAAGTAAAAAGGGTAGGATTAAAATCATGTGAAAAATTTGATGGGGTACATATTACAAAAGTAAGTAGAACACTAATTTGAGTACAATCTATACATTCAATAAAGTAACTCTTTCTCGTTCTCACTTTAAGAGTTCTGATAATGGTCAAATTTTTATTAAGTCAAAAAAAAAAAAAAAACAGAAGTTAAAAGATAATTTTCTCTAAATGTACTTTTAGCATTTTTATCAGGTACAAATTAGTGATGCAATATAACCTATTTGATTTCGTATAGATAAAGAAATGTAGTGATGGGGCACGGTGTATGCTAAAATAACTTCTTAGATATAGAACAAATAAAAAAGAGCTTGTATTATTATTTCCTTCTTTAATATCATGATTGAATCGATATGTCAGATCATGAATGAATAGAAAAAATGAAAATAATTATTCCAACTTATATACTTGAAACAATTAAGTAGCTGATTTTCTTGCAAAGTTAGTCACTATTCTAAATGAATAAATGCTCTTTCACAGCTTAAGATTAGATTCCAAGAGGTATCAAAAGAGTTTTTTTTTTTTTAAAGATAAGTGACAACTCCCTTGTGTCCCTATGCAAGCATAAGATACCACTACTAAAAAATAGCGTTAAAGATTGATGAGACCAAAAATCGATGGAAAGCTTTGATTTTTTTTTAGCTAAAATTGGTGACTCGATATAAGAAATGGTGGGTCTATTTAAGGAAATCTACGTATTCCCTCGATTTTAACCGAGGGATGTTCATTGGTTTCCTTAAATAAAAGAGAATTTTGTACATAATGACAAACTATTAATTCAAATTAAATGGTATAACTACACTTTGATTTAATTGTGCCCTGTAGCAAATTGTTTGCCAGTCGCCTCTCTCCCTCAAACTCTCGCTCGCCACTCTCCCTCTCTCGCTCGCTCTCTCTCTCTCTGTCGCTCGCTTCTCTCGCTTTATACAAACAGAAATGTATAAATTGTGTTTCTGTTTGTATAAAGCGAGAGAAAATTGTATATACACATGCAAATACATATATCTTCGTCCTATACACTTAAAATTATATAATACAAATATTCCCCTATCCAGTTCTCTTTTGCCTTTCTCTCTTTCTCGCTTTATACAAACACAGATTATACAAAATATAATGTATAATTTATGTTTGTATAAAGCGAGAGAGAGAACGATATTTGATATACAAACGTTTTATTTCGATTCAATTGTATACAAATTCAAATTTTATACAGATATACAAACACATAAAATTAAATTGAGAGACTCTCAACGATTTATACAAACGAGAGGCTGACAACAATTTATACAAATGGCCTGCTAGCGAAATTATACAAATCTAAAGAGGAGCCATCGAATTATACAATTGCTTCTTTTGTAAATGTGTCTAGCGAAATAGCCTAGTCATAGCATGTTTGCTATGGAGCGCAATTATGCAAACTTTGTTATAGCATACACATATGAATTTTGTGTTTGCTAAATGTGAAAGTTGCTCTATCTTGGGAAAATTGTATATAATAGCAAACTATTAATTCGAATTAAATGTTATAAATATACTTTGATTTAATTGTACCCTATAACAAACTATTGCTATTTTCGCCACTCTCCCTGGTGGAATCTCGCTCGCCACTCTCGTTTGGTGGCAAACTCTCTCACCTCTCTCGCTTTTATACAAACACAAATGTATAAAATGTGTTTGTGTTTGTATAAAGCGAGAGGAAATTGTATATATACATATATTTTCGTTCCCCTCTCTCCCCTCTCCCAGATCTCACTCTCCACTCTCCTGAATCTCGCTCGCCACCCTCGCCTCTCTCGCTTATACAAACAGAAACGAAATGTATAAATTGTGCTTTTGTTTGTATAAAGCAAGAAAAAATTGTATATACACATGCAAATACATATATTTTCGTCCTATATACTTATAATATTACAATACAAACACTACAAGAAAACTGCCCAATAGCGAAGGGAAAACTGGTCGCTATAAGTAAGAATCTGGTCCCAAAAAGGACAATAGCGACCAGCTGCACTTGTCCTTATAGCCTTAGTTGCTAAGGACCTTTAGGGACAACATTATCGGGCCGGTCGCTGATTCTTTTTCGGGACTAGTATAATACTGGTCCCTAAAATACATTTAGGGACCATATATCTAGTACCTATTCGCACATATTGAAATTGAAATTATGGTCGTTAAATCATTTTGCGACTAGATTCTAAGTAGTCCATATATCATTTTGGGATGACTTCTATGCTGGTCCATAATCATTTTGCGACCAGTTTGAAGCTGGTCTGTAAATCAGTTTGTGACCAATTTTTAGCTCGTCTCTAAATCAATTTACGAAAACTTTTAAGCTGGTCCCTAAATCATTTCGGGACCATTTTAAAGGTGATCCATAAATCATTTCGCAACCATTACAGATTTCCTACTCAAAAGGATTTTAAGGATTTACAATCTAGTCCTTAAATCACATTGCATTTGCACCTAGAAATACGATAATTAATATAAACTTGTCGCTTTCATATATAATATATAATGTAATTACAAAATAAGGTGAGTATAAGGCATCTGACTATATACAACAATGAGGTAAGCTAGTAACAACATTGTGATCATGAACGTTTAGCAAAAAAATCATATACTAGCCTTAAACTATAATCCAAAGTTGCCTTCACCTTCCCAACAAAAAATGGTCAATCTACATGTTGTTTAACATCGACTTTTTGCAAATTTCAGCATCCAAAATCTGTAAAAGAAATAAAACTTTCATTTAGAAGACCTATATATAAAGATAAACCTTAAGATGTGATTAAATTAAATAACAATTTCTGCAGCAGCTGTAACACTAATTGCTGCAACAGTTGAGATTTTGGTGGCCATTTTTTGTGGGAAATTGTTGTACACAATATAGTGGTAGCAGTTGCAACAGTTGAGATTTTGGTTATGTTCTCTCTGCATTTACATGTACTATTATTAGCTGGTTTTGAAGAAGAAAAATAAACTAAGCAGAATCCATTCGCATAAGCAAAACAATCAAAGCCCTTCCCTGCTCCCCCAACTCAACTAGAAAAAAAGAAATCAAAATCTGACAACCTTATGTCTTGAATAGAAACAACACAAAGGGAAAAGATGCCCCGGAAATTACTTCATAAACAAAAGCTTAGGAAATATATAGAACTGAATAGCAAAATGTCCTAATTTTTGGAAGTCAAGATGTTATCACTTCTTCATTGTCATTTGTCAATGAGATAGATAAAAGAATAAAAGGACTATTGCAACATTTATTTGTGAAGGTTTTTACAGAAATAAGATAAGACCAAAGCAAAATGGAATTGAATATATAGGTACTTTTGGAATTCCTCTGTTGTTTTTGGGCATGTTATTAATGAAGCCTTTTATCTAGTTCCATAACTTAGTCTAGTGGTGAAATATAGGTAGGAGTCTTAGCTAATAACTACTACATGATTTTCTTAAAACATATTGGCACACAAATAAAAGTGTACTTAGCTTCAATATTAAATGCCAAACAATGGCATTGTTGTGTACTCTATGCAACATGTTCTTGGGACACTGTTATGTACAAACTACACTCAAGTCGAGGTATATGTATCCTTGTTCATATTGGCTGGAAAAGACTGTAGTATGAAGGTTTATTGCTACCAATTGATTGATAATTTATTAACTCAACACTAAAATCTATCAGTAGCACGTTTCTTAGATCCATGTGTTGCAAAGCTTCCATAGAGACAAGGAAAAGATTGAGCAACGATTGATTAAAGAATTCATTGGGACCAACCATTTATTGCTGGATTTTTATTAAGAGGGTAAGTAAAAGTTATATTGCAGAAGTTAGACCAGCTCTAAGATAGTAGAGATCTGTTAAAAAAGTTGGATTCCATGCACCGAAAAGATTTGAGATGATAAGCTAATAAAATTTACCATTTACTCTTCTTTGTATAACCATGTAATGCTGGATTTTGATACCATCTATATCTATGTTTGGGTGTGCATTGTTTTCTCGGAGGTTGCTTATTTGTCTCTTTTGTCCCTGTTGTCCTTAAGTTGGCTGTTAACTAGGTCTTTTGTACCGAGTAGGTTCTTTACATTTTGATGAAAGAGTAAGAGAGTTACGACAGATATGTCCTCACACTCTTAAATAATTCTAGTTGTAATGGAGCAAATATTGACCTCCCGAGATTATTCATAATTTTGGTGTTAATTGTAAGGCAAATTAAAGTAACCTATGCATAAATTTTGTTTGTTTATGAGCTGGCATGTTTCCTTATAATAGTTGGGGTGCTTGAACTAAGTGAGATAGCCTGAAATATCAGAATTCACCCTATAAATTATGATATTTATACAACTTTCAGGAAAAAAAAAGAACTAGAGGATGAGAAAAAGAATAGAAACAAAGGTGAGCATATAGAAAAAGAAGATGCCAATAAACAGAACAAGGCAAAGGACAAAGAGGAGGATCATCATCCAACAAATAGGAACTTCAGAAACCAAGAGCAAGCAGACCAACAAGAAGAAGAAGGATGGAAAACACAAAAGAGAAAACACAACAAGCAACAGGAAGACAAAGTGCAGAAAACAGTCTGGAGGCCAACTTCACCACAAAACAGGATGACAGGGCAGCATCACCAAAAAGAAACACAACAAGTAGGTACAACATCTAACTCTAATAAAAAAAATTATGCTAACCTAAACATGCAGGAGCATCAAATGGAAAACAGGGATGAGGCCACCACAAATGGAGGGACACCACCACAAGGGGCACACACAAGAAATGAGAGATTCTAACCAAAATGTACAAACCAAACAAGCTGGAAATAGGAAGAAACAATCCTTGTTAACTCATGATATCATTTCTTTGGTTAATCCTTTTCTCCTCCGTCTTTATAATACTTATAGTAAGTTCAATTTCTTAACTCTTCCTAACGTCATACTAACTAATATCATCATATGAGGTACTCGATGACTACACAAGTTAGAAACATATTGTCATAAAATAGTCTGAGTTTCCAGTCAGCTTAATGTTGCTATGACGATTGTACAGTAAAACATCAAGAATTACTTATATTGTGACGAGTAAACTGTAATCGCAAATGAAAATTTACAAGGAACAAAACTTAGTCAAAAAGTTAAAGTTAAGAGGGGAAGAAGAGCTTACATGTTCTAAATGAGTTTGTTATCATCACTTGAAAATCCTTAAATAGCCAAAAGTCCATTTTCTCTGTAAAATTTTATCACGAGTTAGTGTGCTGAAAAAATATAGCATTACATTGTACATGTTCTAAATAGGAGGGAAAGTCTAAATGTATTCACAAAAAAAGGAACCACTACATGTACTGTATACGATTACATTTTCACTCTCACAGATACAACTAGGACAATGTATCTATTCAACTTTTAATAAACATAAGACTTACACCTTACTCGCAGCCACTCTGAACTACTCAAGAGAAATTGATTTGAGAAACAATTTTTCTTAGTATGATCACTCGATCATTGATATGCTCTTTCTCAAAAGCCAAAAAAAATTTATTCATTGTTCGCAATCCTTGAAAGAAACCTAATGCAAGAAATTGTATCAGTAAAAGAATCAAATTAAATTCAATTCTGAAAAAGAAAAAAATTTAAGAAATCATACTTGTTTCAAATGTTGGGGTGGACTCCATAACATCATTATTAGAAAGAGAAATTGGAACATCAGCTTGCATATGCTCTTTATCACAAGCCAAAAACTTTTTATTCATTGTTCGTCATCCTTGATCAGCAGAAGGTCTTGACATACTTGACTAACATAATGATCATTTTGATTGAAAGATCGTCTCTCATTTTCAGAATCTTCAATTGAGCACATAGATTTAAGCCCTTGAGACTTCCCTTGAGCACCTAGTGCAAGAAATCATATCAAATAAACATTAACAATAAATTAAATGCAATTCTAAAACACAATAAATTGTAGAATCATACTTGATGTATTGCATAAGTTCATCAGTAGATGAAAAAGATGGAATATGTCCTTTCTCAACACTCAAGTAGTTTTTGTTCATTGTTCGCACTTCTTGAGCATTAGACATAGATCTAAGACATTTTTCTCGTCTCTTTGAAACCACACCTAGTATAAGAAAATCGACAATAAAAAATTAGTATTAAAATTTCTCTTACAAATTAATAACACAAATAAAAATAAAAATCCATACTTGTTTCAGTAAATTGATTGTACTGCATAACTTGATCAGTAGATGGCGAAAATGGAATATCAGTTCTTGACACCCCTAAAGATAACATAGATTTAAGCCCTCTTCCTCGTCCCTTTCCTATAGCACCCAGTGCTACATATGCATATTTGATAGTAGCTTTCACCCTAGATGCCACCTGATTTTCATCCTTGGATGGTTTCATATCAAACCTACCAAAAAACAAAGACAAATGAAAAAACATTCTAAAAATCATATGCTTGGCAAAAAAAATTAAGACACTACAAAAATAATGTACTAACAAAAATCATGTATCAAAATGTATAATAATGAATATGCTAAAGCTCAAGGAGATACTTCACCTCAATCATTCTTTTTCGTTTATTTTGTGAAGAACTTTCTAAATCTTCAAATTCATTGTCCTTTTGTTGCACAATTTCATAGGAATCACGAGGTTGTACCTTTCTCGCTACACACCAACCTCTATTGGAATTATCATTAGCATAAAATACTTGAGAGGCTTGATCAGCTAATACAAAAGGCTCATTTATTTACACTAACAATGTCATACTCATCTATTTTCACTCCTTTTGTCTTATCATATGCATCAAACCATTTGCATTCAAACAAAGCAACTCTTCTACCCGTGAATTACAATTCAAGAACATCAATTAAAACTCTATAGTAATCAATGTTGTCACTATGTTTATCAGTTTCACCAACGACAACCACACCATAATTTTGAGTCCTTAAATTTTTATCATAATCTTCTGCATGGAACTATATCCATTGACAATGTAATCATTATAATGTAATACATATTTAGTAGGACAACGTGAAAGTGCGAGGAGATCTTCCATGATCCAACTATCATCTTCTTTATGCAATTTTGCAACCTATCAACAAGATAAAATTGATCAATTCTAAATGAGTAACTCAATATTAGATTTCCAAATTTGATGTGTATATATTACTCACCTTATCTTGAAACCATTCAATAAATTGTCTGTTCCGTTCATCATCAGACAAGTGTTAAGTAGAATATACATGAAGTTGTGCAAACTCTCTACAAATTTAAATTGAACCACAAATGTCATACAAAATAATAATCCTAAAGAAACAAGGCAATGAAGTATGATATGTAGAAAAAAATCATACTCTAGAAATGGAAGAACTTCATCGCAATTCTTCAGTATGTATATATGTGCTTGCTCTAATTCATTTGCTTCAAGATCACGCTGTTTTAGAGCCCCCAATGTTTTTCCAAATTGACAAAATAGAGATAATCTTCCATCAGATTTTTTCAAACCATCATCATAGTTTCGTTCTGGCCTATTAAATTTTGTGTCAACTGTATGCAGATATCTTGAACATAAATTCATACATTCATTTGCAATGTAACCCTCTGTAATACAACCTTCTGGCCAAGCCCTATTACCAATGAGAGATTTCAAAAAATATAACCATCGTTCTATGGGATACATCCATCGATGGACAGGTCCACCAAGCATAGTTTCATTAGCTAAGTGAATAGGCAAGTGCACCATGACATCAAAAAATAAAGGCAGAAATACCTTTTCTAACTTGCAAAGAGTTATAGGAATTTGAGCCTCAACCTGCTCCAAGTCATCAATCTTTAATAACTTAGCTCCAATAATATTAAAAAATAAAGACAATTCAATTAGTGGTTCACACACTACTTTGGACAACATACCACGTAGTGTAAGAGGGAGTTAATGTTGGAGAAGAACATGTCAATCATGACTCTTTAAACCAGAAATTTTGTGATCTTTCAAGTTAACACACTGAGAAATATTGGATGAAAATCCATCTGGAACCTTTAAATTCTTCAAAAACAAACAGAAATTGTGCTTTTCTTGTGGAGATAAGGTGTAACATGCAGTTGGAACTTCATATTTTTCACCTTTCGGGATAGGGAGCAACTCCGGCCTTATATTCATTTCTTTCAAATCTTGCCGAATATTAATAGTGTCCTTGGTCTTTCCTTTGACATTCATAATTGTCCCCAAAATATTATCACATATATTTTTCTCAATATGCATAACATCCAAATTATGTCGCAATAAAAGAGACTCCCAATTTAGAAGTTCAAAAAAGATACTCTTCTTGTTCCAATTTTCTTTTCGACTATCATGTGATTTTTTGATTCTTTTCTTTGGTTCCTTTGTTAACTGCAACCCTTCAAGATCTTGAACTTGATAAAGAATCTCAATACCAGAACTTTTTTTGGTGGGAGCCTCTTCTTTTCTGTACCATCAAAGGGCTTCTTATAATTCCTCCATTTGTGATTACGAGAAAGATAACGATGATGACCCATAAAACTTTCTTTCTTACAATTGGCCAATCTGATTGAGGAAGTATCTTTGTTGCAATATGGGCATGCCAATTTTCCTTTGGTACTCCATCTAGATAAATTTCCATATGCTGGAAAGTTATTGATGGTCCATAACAAAGAAACATGTAGCTTAAAATTCTGTTTGGTTGATACATCAAAGGTCTCAATACCAATATCGCATAGCTCCTTCAATTCTTCTATTAAAGGTTGAAGATATGTGTCAATTGCATCACCTGGACTATCTAGACCAGGAATAAACATGGACATAATAAAGTTTTCTTGTTTCATACACAACCAAGGTGGTAAGTTATAAAGAAAAAGTACCACCGGTCAAATGCTATATAAGGTTTTTGCATTCCGAAATGGTTGAAAACCATCACTCGCAAGTCCAAGTCGAACATTATGAGGCTCGGCTGCAAATGAAAGATGAAGTTCATCAAATGATTTTCATGCCATTGAATCAGTTGGGTGCCTCATTATTCCATTATCAACTCTTTCTATAATGCCATGTCATTAGAGAAGATGTCTTTGAAGACATAAATAACCTTTGAAGCCTAGGTTTTAATGGAAAGTAGCGTAAAATCTTTGATGCAACCTTTTTACCCTTTTTGTTCTTTGTTTCCCCGTTACGTTTATCGACTTTCCACCTAGATTCACCATAAACTTTACAAGAATCAAGTAAGTTATCCTCTTTCCAATATAACATGCAATCATTTCTATAAGCATCAATTTTTTTTGTAGGAAAGCCCAAGATTTCGAATTACCTTATTTGCCCCATAATATGTATTTGGCAAATCGACTTCATCTGGCAACAACTCCTCTTTTAACATTTTTAACAACATTGTAAATGTCTCATTACTCCAACGACCCATACTTTTTATGTGAAGCAACTTAATCAAAGTTGAAAGTTTTGAAATTTTTGAACTTTGATACAGTGGCTTCTCAAAGTCTCCCAATAGGCTATAAAACTTTTTGGCTTCAACATTTGGTTCCTCTTCAAGTGAATTATCACAATCAACTACTAAAGTGTGTCCATAATGATTAGGATAGAAATCTCTCAAAATTTCTCGTATTTCATCCTCATTCTCACAATTTTCTACTTCATTATCATCTCCATCTTCACATTGTGATTCTGGCTCACTTAAGACTTCCCCATGATGATACCAAAAGGTATAATTTTTAATTATTCCATATACTTTCAAATTGTTTTGTCTCATGTGTTTCTAATGTGGTATTACAACATTTAACACACGGACATCGTATTTCATACATTTCTCCTGTCCTTTGAAAAGCATAATTCAAAAAAAAATCCACCCCGATAAAGTAGGCCTCATTAAGTCGATCATCAACAAGTTGCATCCATTGCTTACTTGGTGCCATAACCTTGGATTGTATATAAGAGTTAGATCAATCATACTTTAGGATAACAAATTTACTAAGATGAACATTACTTTCTATTAAACTAGTCAAATCATCCTAATAATTAAAACATAAATATCTAAAATGGACTAATAACATCTTTTCTTTTAATTGAATATGTGCTGCTATATATAATAAAACTAAAAAGGTCTTAACAGATGCGACATCCCAAACCTACTAGTGAACTTCAAATAAAGACAGCAAAATAGTCTAGACTTATCAAGAAAAACAACGAGACAATATTGATTTGTTGATTTATTAAATTCCTTCATATTAGATCTATTTATGATAATATGCTTAAATGTTATTCATAAATTTATGTTTCAAGGCTACAAAGAGTTATGAAAAACATTCCAACTCAATAACAATAGTTCAGAACACTACACATTGCGAGTTAAACTTACCGAATCTAAAGTTTAATTTTTCATCCACGTGAACTAATGACCTTTTTCATGTTTCACAAAGCTAAACTTATCAACAAATTCTCCAATAATTTTTTTTATCAAACTACACGAGGATCCAAACAATTTCAATAAAACATATAGCATCTAATTGAAAACAACAACCACCAAAACAACAATGACAAACAACCACAAATTTCTATGTAGCTTAAGATTTCAAAAATGCGCCACAAGTAGTAACTTTAGAAACTAATATGCAGTACTAGTTGTAGTAGAAAATAACAATTAAAACAACATTTGAAACACCCAAAAAAGGAAACTACAATCAAATGCTTTATCAATGCTCATTCACAATTTCATTTCTTTCTTGTCTAATCTTTTTAGTGTCACATTATACTTAAAAATTGAATACAATAGTTATACAATAAAAAAAAAACCATTCAAATTCAAAGCACATAAACTGGGAACTAAATTAAAGACACTAATGGTAAAAATATTCTACATATTCATCACCTGATAGATTATTTTTTTTTGCAATGCCAGCCTTACCAAAATTTCTTGGCAGCCCTAGCAATTATACAACCCTAACAGAGAAAATCTTAAATAAACTCTCAAATATCTCCACTTTGTACCTCAACCCCAAGCCTTACCTATAAAACTATTATTTTCAGTCCTTACACAATAAGAATGAGTATCTATAAGAGCCCAATCACATAAAATTCGACCAGCAGAAAGAAAAATGGCAGATTTACAGAAAAGGAAGAAGGGGGAGATGAATCAGGAGGAATAAACTTACTTTAGATGTAGATACAAGTTGTAGGTGAAACGTTTTTCTTCCAATAATGCCTTCAAGCTTCAAGATTTAGGAGATTTTTCTGTCAATAATGCCTTCAAGATTCAAGAGTAAGGAGACTTCAGAGCTATGCACATCGATTTTGGCGAGAGAGAAAAAAAAATTAAGGTTACTTCATCTTCAGCGATTTTGGCATATTGCTAGAGAGAGAGAGAAAAATCTAATACCTTTATCAATGGATTTGGGGGTTTTAGGTTATTACTATAGAGAGAGAAATTTTTTTAGAGCCTTTTAGTTCCCGCTCTTCCTTGTAGTTCCTGCTGAAAATTTCATTTAGGGACGAGTTTATTTGTTATTAGAAAATAATATAGTCAAATAGAGACTAGTAAATAATATCATCCTTATAAGTATATTTTAGGGACCATACTTATAACTTGTCACTATATTTTGGTCTTTAATAAGCCTTTTTGTTGTAGTGAAATATGTGTAAATTTTATATATGTCATATATTATAGTAATATTTTCAAGCTATAGCAGTAGATTTAGACTTTCAAGTTATAACATTAAAAATTTCAGGTTCTAACAAATAATTTTTTAAAAAAAAACTGTCTTCAATAATTGAAAAAAGTTGTTTAAATAAAATAAAGAGATAAAATAAAAATGAAAAAAAAACGTTTTCAAATGAAAACAGGTAATAAACTAAAATTGTGGTGTTAATTTAATTTGAATTTATTGTAGATAATTAATAAATAGCACGAATTAAGATTATTTAGTATCCTTAATTCACTCAAATCAGTTAAAATCAAATAAAAATTCAGATTTTATCTTCTTTTTTTTCAACGTTTCTCTCTCTTCAATTTGCAACAAAAAAAATTCAACGTTTCTCTCTTCCATTTTCAACAAAAAAAATATCCCACATTCGAGTAATTGAAGTTTTTTTCATCTTTGAAAATTCTTGATTTTGTTGTGATGGTCAACTATGTATCAATTTTAATCAAACATGGTGA
This sequence comes from Solanum acaule, assembly GCA_036250505.1. Taxonomy (NCBI): domain Eukaryota; kingdom Viridiplantae; phylum Streptophyta; class Magnoliopsida; order Solanales; family Solanaceae; genus Solanum; species Solanum acaule. Next base: position 512 of record JAJOOR010003759.1, on the reverse strand, counting down.
AAGATGGGATCCTTCGGGTTAGTATTTATTATTGTTTAACGTTTGTTTTAGAATGATAACGAAATGAAACAAAAATGATCAAAGTGTTGATTAATTGAAGGTGGAGTCATATTTTGTTATCCGTTGATATCATATTATGTTTACTGTTGTGAAATGTAAAAAATTTAGTGTTTTTTTTGTTTATTTGTTTATTTTGTATACGGTTGTTGTTTTGCGAAATTATAAATTTAATGTGATTTTATGAATAAATTTGATAGAATAAATTAAATGAAATTTGTATGAAAGTGTGCTAATTATTCTGTAAAAATAATTTAATTATAATGTTGACGAATTTATGAAAATTTATTTTATTTGATAATGAATTTGATAGTATAAGTCGAATGAATTATGTATGAAAAGTGTGTTAAGAAATATGTAAAAAAAAATTGGAATTCTTGACGAAGTGTATTACAAGTGTTTTAAATTGGTATTAAATGTGAAATTGTTGAGTTTATATTAGTTTTGTTATTTCT
>JAJOOR010003758.1:0-68829 GCA_036250505.1 Solanum acaule | reverse complement strand
ACTCTTCTCATTCTCTGACTTACTTCCTCAAAACTTAGTTCAAATCGATAGTTGATCTCAAATGATTCACAATTGAACTCAAAGGCTTCCTTGAACTCTACTCTTAACTCTCTCTTGAATTTGAATTATGAATTCAAGAGTTATGATTCATGATATGAAGGATCTCAATAACAATATAACTATTCGATAATTAGGAAAATAACTTTTAAAAGAAACGTGAATTCAAGAACTCAAAATCAACTTTTCTCAAGAATACTCAAATCTAGGGAAAGTATCCTAGATTACTCTTTTACTGATCTGAAAGTAGATGTAGGGCGTGAGGACGAACTAGTCCAACACTATGATAGTCTTACATACTTAGAAGAACAAGATTCTTGAAGAATCTTTAAGAATCTTGTAGAAGAACTTGATTAGAAGCCTTGAAACCCTAGCTTAAAGGTAAACAATCAAGAAGACCTTTCTTGAGATTCTCGAGTTAGTTTCTTAAAATCTCTATAGCCAAAAATTATGATTTTCATGAGTGAGGTTGAAAATCTGATTGTTTTGAGCTTCTTATTTGTCAAGAAATTCGTTGATGGTTTTCTTGGAGGTAAAAAGACAAAAATGATTATTTTCAATATTTTCCCGTCGGCTAATTTGTAACAGCACTGTATAGGTTACTAAAATAGTCATAACTTTTTACTCAGTTATTGGATTGACGTGAAATTGGTGGGGTTGGAAAGTAGATTCAATTACCTTTAATTGGATAGGTTATGACTCACGTAACTCTTAATATTTTAAGAGATATGGTTGTTTAAAGTTGACTCAAGCAGAATCTTACATCAAAACTTAATGAAACTTCAAGAACACTTATCAAGAAATCATCAAGAACTCTAATCTTTAAATTTCAAGAACGAAATTACGCTGAATAAATCATGATTGGTGTGTGGGTGAAAGAACCCAACACTATGGAAGCTTACATACCTCTTAGGGCTTAATCCCATGGCGACAATCCGCAACAACTCTCAAGAATCTTGACGAACGCTTCGATCCTCTCTTTTCTCCTCTTTTCTCTTCTTGAACTCTCAACTAAACCCTAGGCTAATTTTATGATTATAAAACTGAACCTAATCAGATTGGTCCCCTAAAATATTACTAAAAACGAATTAAATCTGTTTTGGTAAGGAAAAGACCAAAATACCCCTCTAAAACCCGGTTTTGACTTTCCTTAACTGGACAGCCTAACTTCAAAAGGCTATATCTCACTCATCCGACCTCTAAACTTAGAAAACTCAGCGGCGTTGGAAAGATAATTCAAAGGTATTTCCTAAGGTATCTGGTAGCACACCTAACTCATCCTAAGCTAGGAGTTATGGTCGTTTGAAATCGACCCAAAACTCATACTTAAGCATAGCTTGCAAAATTTCAGATTTTGCTATTTCCAATTTAATTCTTTTTCAAACTCAAGGTGCTACATCTAGTGACCTTAACAGTTAAGAAATTTTAATTCCTTGGCAAAATCTCACTCACTACGATGAACGGTTTGAGTCTTAGTTCAATTTTTTTTTTGGGGTGTTACAATATGATTATGAATTCTCATAGTTATTACATTAACTATTTCTATCTTTTATCTTTTTTATCTTAAAAGATCAATAATTTTTCATGTTATTATATTGCCCCTATATATGTGATAACACGGTGTTGTTATTTTTCCTTGGACGAATCAGGCTTGATTGAATAAATTGAAAATTGTTTATAAGTATATGAACTACATCTTTGTTGGGTGTAGCATAAACATGTGATTATATATATAATTTCACAGATAGAATATATATTCTTTAAATGCAGTTTTTAGTTTTTCTGGTAAAAAAAAGAAGAGGAAACCTTTCTTAGTTAACTATGGACAGTCAGATAACTAACTTTGATTTATTTACTAAGTCAATCGAGAAGTCAAATATGAGAGCCAGCAAAAAGAACGTCATTGATTATGTTATAACTTATAAAATAAAAACTAATATACAAAAATTAGTTCTAAAAAATAAAATGTAGTTATTCTCTTCACATGTTCATATGACATCTGAACAATTTAACGTGAAATACACGTGCAAACACATCTGGTTAGATGACAAGAAAAATACACAACAAATATCGTCTATAAGGTAATATTATTGAGATACGACCAATTACTTGATTGAACCTCAGCAAATTGAAATAAATATATGCATTATCGCATTTAACTAATAGAAATTTTAATTGACCATCTTCATAGGTTCGTGTGAATAAGAGATATATATGATGATCCACATTGGACATTCACAAAAAAACGATAATATTATTTTGTGCAAAGCTTATTATTCAAATCTTTGCTTAAATAAACAATACTATTTACTATAACATATATTTTATGAATTGGTAATCATGTGCAACACACGTGTCGAAAAACTGGTATATTACTTTAAAAACATGAACTCCTAACTTGAATGTTAAATTACTATAATATCCCTAACTTAGGTTGTGACTTTTTCTATGAGTTGTGACTTTTTCGATAAGTTGTGACTTTTTAAAAGGGTTGTAATTTTTTGATCAGTTGTGACTTTTTCAACAAGTTGTGACTTCTCGGAAAGGTCACCCTTTCAATTAGTTGTGACTTTTCCGATAAGTTGTTACTTTTTTCAAAGGGTTGTGATTTTTCGGTGCGTTGTGACTTTTCCAAAGAGTTGTGACTTTTCCAAAGAGTTGTGACTTTTTCAATATGTTGTGACTTTCGAAAGGGTTGTGACTTCTCGGAAAGGTCATGACTTTTCAGATAAGACACAAAAAACACTTGTTCATACTATCATTTGTTGTCTATAAATAGAGGGGCTTCCTCTCATTTTTCAACCACAATTTTTTTTAATCTCCTACTCTTATTCTTGCATTTTAAAATTTTCATGTCATTTATTGTCGTTGAGTGAGATCGAAGTTTAGCGGAATATGAGGTAACACTATTCAGATGAAGTAAATCGTTCTATCCTAAGAGGGTACATTCCATAACCTCGAGTAATTTTGATGATATAATAATTATTTTTTTGCTTAATAAATACATTAGTATGTAATGTTCCAATATTTGAAGTTAACATGATGTAGTCTAAATTCATTTGTTTTTGTTAATAATTTCTCTTGTGATGCAAATATATGCTTCTGAACATCTTTTTCCAAAATTATTAAACTTCTCAAGAGTGAAAATATGTGAATATATATGAATCATTTAAAAATTTATCAATTACAGAATAAATTGTATATTCAGTAATATGAAATAAACATTTTCATTTTATCCCTACAATAAATTAAAATCTAATAACTATAAGAAAAAAATTGTAACATTAATTAAAAGTCCTATATATTTATGTAAGTATAAAATTTGTTAAAAATACATCTATTGTGCATTATAACTTTAGTTATAACATTATAACTTCTCTTAGTTATTACTAATTATTGCAAACGTTATTCACACTATTTAGCATTCTTAGTTATAATATTATGAACTCTCATAGTTATTACATTAATTATTTCTATCTTTCATCTTTTCTTGTATTAGCTTTTGACCAATAATTTTTCATATTATTACACCACCCCTATATATGTGATTACATGATATTGTTATTTTTCCTTGGATGAATCATGCTTGATTGAATAAATTGAAAATCGTTTACAAGTATATGAACTACATCTTTGTTGAGTATAAGATAAACATGTGATTATATATATGATTTCACAGATAGAATATATTCTTTAATTTTAATTTTTAATTTTTAATTTTTTCGGTAAAAAAAAAGGAAACTTTTCTTAGTTAACTATGGACAGTCAAATAACTATCTTTGATTTATGTATACAGTGAATCGAGAAGTCAAATATGAGAGCCAACAACAAGAACGTCATTTATTATGTTATAACTTATAAAATATAAATTAATATACAAAGCTTAGTTCTAAAAATTAAAATGTAGTTGTTCTCTTCACATGTTCATATGATATCTAAACAGTTTAACGTTGAATACACGTGCAAAACACATCTGGTTAGATGACAAGAAAAATATACAACAAATATCATCTATAAGGTAATATTACTGAGATATGACTAATTACATGATTGAACCTCATCAAATTGAAATAAATATATGTATTATTGCATTTAACTAATAAATTTTTTCATTGATCATCTTCGAAATTTCACATGAATAAGAGATACATATGACAATCCACATTGAACATTCACAAAAGAATCTGCAATATTATTTTGTGCAGAACTTATTATTCAAATCTTCACTAAAATAAGCAATACTATTTAAATTTTAAAATATATTTTCTGAATTGGTAATCACGTGCAACGCACGTGTGGAAAAACTAGTATTATTAAAAGTGGGAAGCTCCAAAGTATAAAGTTGATTTACCATTTTATCCTTATACAAAATTAAAATATTATAGAATTTTACTTAATTAAATAGTAATCATTTATCATAAAGTAAATTCCTCTTGTTTTTAAATAAATATTAACAAGTTGAACATATTAATATTAGCCTATACTTAATTAGAAGAACTTTTAATCTTCTTATACTTAACTGCCAACCTTCTATCAACCTACGTTTTCATCTCCTTTGTGAAATTTTATCTTATTTATTTATTAATTGTAGTCTATTCGCTTTTCAGTTTCATCTTCTCAAAGTATACTAGGAATGTATTGAGAAAGAGAGCAAAATTTGAGGGTTTTTTCTCTCTCGGAGCTTAATGAGGCTACAAGGAATTTCAATAGATTGTTAAATATTTGATATGAATTTTCTTTTGCGGAAATTACATTGTTCATACATGATTAAAATGATAACTTATTTATATATCGTAGATGTTGAAGCCCTTTGTTATTAAGTTTCTTGTTTTTTATAAGATCATAGATGTTGCAATTTAGAGATTTGGCAGAAAGAGGTAAAATTTGATTGGAATCAAAAGTGCTCGAGATAAATCATATTTGTGCCTACTTAATAAAAAATATGTAGAGGCACATGAGATCTTCATTTGGGCCAGGAATCAGGATCTATTGGTAAAACTATTTTTTTCCCTGTATTTTAATTCAAAAGTTTCACTGTCATTTTTAAAACGGAAAAGAGTCAAAAATATCCTTGAACTATAGAAAAAGGTCTAAAAATACCCTTCATCCATTTATTTTGCTAAAAATACCCCTCCATTCACCTTTATGGCTCACATCTACCCTTGAAACTAACAATTCTTTATTTATTTTATTTTTTAAAATTATTTATTATGTGTTATTTTTTAATTGGGTAGAATGAAAAAAAACCTCACCCTCACCAAATGACATGGCAAATAAGATGAACTAAGTTTAATTTACAAATTAGAAAATAAAAAAGGGCTAAGAACTTGAAATGGAGAAGAGATAAAAGTGAACTGAAAGATTCAACTTTTTTTCGGCAACTAATTTTTATCAAAAAATTATACTTATTTGTGTCACATTTATATTTACTAGTGTTATGAAAGTTAAACTATTTAAATGGTTGTTAAAACTATATTGCTGGAATAAATGTGGGATTATCTCCATTGCCGGGATAAATGGAGATAATCAGAGAAAATTTTATCACTTGACATTGTGCAGCTTGCAATATATATCACCATCAAAATACTCCATTGATTACCAACGACTAAAAGTATGAAATCAAAAACTACCATCATCCACAAAGCTTCCCATCTATTCCCCTTTACCAAATAGACATTGTTATCAGATAAGCTTATGACCAAATTCACCTGTAGCCACACCAAAATCGATATTTAGGTTCAATTAATCCTAGAGACAGAGGAATTTGGGGTAAGATTCAATAGAGAAACAAGATTAATGGGTCTATTTCCAATCTTCTTCATTTATTCCAGCAATATATATATTTTCAAAAACCAACAAAAAAATTGAATTTTTTTTAACTTTAGTAAGTATAAGTTTTTTTTTTATATAAAATTTGGATATCCGAAAATTGGTATTTTGTTGGATCTTTAGTTCAGTTTATTTCTTTTCATTATCCAGATCTTAACCTTTTTTTTATTTGCTAATATGCAATTTTTAGTTCATCTTGTTTGCCATATCATCAACTTTGGTGGGTGAGATTTTTTATTTTACCCAATAAGAAATAACACAAAATAAATAATTTTAAAAAATAAAATAAAGAAATGGCTGTTAGTTTTAAGGGCAAAAGTGAGCCAAAACGATGGATGGAGGGGTATTTTTAACTCAATAGATGGATGAAGGGTATTTGTAGACCTTTCCCTATAGTTTGAGGATATTTTTGGTCCTTTTCCGTTTTTAAAATCCTTCAAATTGTTGAAGTCCTTCTTGAATAATTTATCTTATAATATAATAATACTAGTAAAATTATCTGCGATTTGCGCGAAAATTTGATATCCAGAATTTATAAAATAATACTTAAAACCTATCACTCATTAAAACTAACACATTTATTGTCTTACATACAAGATAAGTATTAGCGTACATTAATAATGTAAAGGAAAATGATAATTATAACATCTTATCATTTATCCTTCAATCAATCATCTTTAATTTGATTTTATAATTTATCCTTTTGCATCCAGGAAGTGTTACTATTTGACATTTTTGGGAAATTAGATGAACATCAACATGAGATATTAAATTTTCTAATAAATAAATATCTTTATCTGTACTAACAAATACTTATATATAATAACTTTACAGAAAAATAAACAACAAAGTTTAAAACATGTACTCAAAAACAACAATTGATATCATAAGCATAAATTAATGACTGTAAAAAAATATACCAAGATCTATAATAATAGAATAGAACAGAAAGGAAAAAATTGAGCCCACTAAATGCACATTGTTCCCTTAAAGAAATTATTTCCCTCTAGTACCCGAGGTTTAAAGGAATAGATCCTCTCAGGATGGAACGATTCTATTCACAGGTGTATTGATACGAAAACAGTGGTGTCAGTGAGCCACTCAACAGGAGCAAAATACACAAATATTTAATTGTGTAGAAGAAGAAGAAGAAGAACCTTTCATAAAATTCATAATTTTTCATAAAAGTCGCAACTCTTCATAAAAGTCGCAACTCTTCATAAAAGTCACAACTCTTCATAAAAGTCACATTTTTTCATGAAAGGGGAAGACTATTTTTGGAAATAAATAAATTTAAAAGGAAATTCTAGCCTGTGGTGGCGCAATGTAGACGGGCCTAGGGTTCTGTTTTATATAAATATATGATTATTCTAAAAATTGGAAAATCCAAACTAAATTATTAAAAAATCAAAAAGAACTTATAATGTTGAGTGACAATAATACTCTACAAAAGTAAATAAATAAATAATTCATTTATATATATTTTTAAAACTAAATTATGCTTTAAATAGTATTAATGTACAAAATATAAAAAGACCGCTCCAGATAAATATTGATCAATCCAATAAATATATATATCCTTTCTATATAAATGAAAATCTAACAAGACTTATCCAAAAAGAGATGTAAGAAAAGAAATGTTTCATTTCCATTCAACAATTATCTTGTTCCTCTTTAAGTTCAAAACAATTCAAACATTAAAGCAAATGAAGAGACAAAATAGTGTTAATATATCATTTATGTAATGGGAAGTGCTAAATGGCCAGAAAATTTTAAAAACTATAAAAAAAAAATTTAAAATAAACTAATTTTTTTTCTTCCATTTTTTAGTTAAAAGGTATTATAGTTAAAAGAGTAAAAATGTTTAAAAAGGTAAAATAACATGGATAAAATATCATTCTGACCAAATTCTAGCCATATTTTCTGGCCAATTTTTTTTTTCCTTAGATAATTTAATGAATATAGTAAATACTCCCTCTGTCCCTAATTACTTGTCCACTTTTGAATTGACACACCTATTAAGAAAGCAATTATTGACATAGTGAGTTTACCATTTTACCCCTATTAATTATAAAGTGGATGGACTAAAAATTTAAGATTTTCAAGAAATAGTACCTATTTCAAAGTAATTAATTGAGAGTGTAATAGGTAAAATTATTTTGTCCTTTCTTAATTTGTCAAAATGGACAAGTAATTCGGGACAATTATAAAATGAACAATGGACAAGTAATTAGGGACAGAGAGTATAAAAGTAGAGATTTAAGCATCTGAGGTGAAGAGTGAAAACTACATATTGTTGGAGGCAAAAAAGGAGGAATCAAGTTAACATGGGAAATAGTTGAAAAATAACATGCTTGAAGAGGATCAATGCTCATGAAGTCGAGGAACTTAAAGCACTTTTTCAATTTTCAGTAATTTTATCTTACGTTAATTCTTTCTTCTCTTAAAAGTCAATTTCCTTTTACGTTGTAATTTTTAAATAACGTATATGCTTAAATATATGAATAGTCAATAATCGTTCCATATCCCAAATGTCCCGATTTATTGAGGAATTTCTCTATTGATAAATTGTGTTCACGTTTGTTTTTTGAGTAAATTTTAGGAATAACAAACATAAAAGTCTATTAGTGCTCTATAACTACAGTTTTGCTATTTATGCTCTATAGCAAACATTGTTTGCTATGAAACATCTGATTTGTATAAATCGCGGCGATTTGTATAAATTGGGCCTCCATGTCTATGAAAATTGCATTTGTATGTATATGTTCTTTGTGTTAGGCTAGAGTAGCGAACAAGATTAGGGGAGAGAGAGAAGCAAGCGAGAGAGGATAGAGAGTGCAGAGAGGTGAATTGTATATATATATTGGTTAGATAATTGTATATATGTAACTACTATGTATATGTATCAATGGTTACATTTGTATATCTGCATAAAAATTGAGATTGTATATAATTGAATCGAGTTTAAACATATGTATTTTTATATCAAATCTCTCTATCACTTTATACAAACACAAATTGTTCATTGTATTTGTATAATTTGTGTTTGTATAAAGCGAGAGAGAGAAAGACAAAAGAGAACTTGACATGGGAAGATTTGTATTAAAATAATTATAAGTTTATAGGGTAGAGAGATATGTATTTGTATCTGTATATATATACAGTCTCTCTCATTTTATACAACACAAACACAATTTATACATTTGTGTTTGTATATAAGTGAGAGAGGCGAGGGAGAAAATTGAGAGTGACGAGCGAGATTCAGAGGAGAGAGGCGAGGATGAAAATGTGTTTGCTACGAATTTGAATTAAATGTAACTGTAGCTATAACATTTATTTTGAATTAATAGTTTGCTACAATGCACAATTTTCCCTTAAATTAATTGAGTATTTAACATCCAATTTAGCTATTCATAAATTATACAAAAAACACTATACATTCATCTCATATTAATATAATAATGAAATATATCTTAACATGTTGCCTAAAGTTCATGCAATTTAACTCTTAAAAAATGAAACTTGATAAATATTTATATACTTAAAATAAATCACTACCACCCAACATATCATGAAAATTTTATACTAACACTCACTTTCTATGATATATATATATATATATATATATTGATACTGACTTTTATTTAATTAGGGAAAGGAGAAGGAAACCTCCGATGATGTATCACTTAAATAAATCTGTCTGGCTACGCGAACAAGAAGGCAAACAAGGACATTGATGAAGATATAATTATATTTCTTGTAATGACTTTTGAGGTCATTTCTGTGTTTTTCTGTGCTTTTACAATTTCCCCCTTCCCTTAGCTTTCTTATAACTTTTGTGTGGTGGTTGGATGACACGCTCCCTGAGGTGTGATCGGTTGAGTTTGGTGCGAATTTTTCAATTTTGGAGGCTTAATGCTTGAAGGAATTGACTTTAGTTGTCACGCCCCGAGAGCACCCCCTAGACGCGATCGGCGTACAAGACTCTGAAAAGCCTCATACAAGCCACATAGCATTCATAACATTCGATATATAGAAATAGTGCGGAATTTAAAACTTCATTTAAATCCAACAACATTAAAACTCATTTATAAAGCAGCGGAAAACTAAAGTCTCACATGGCCATCTTAGACACAATCTCACAACATAAACAGGGACACAACCCTTTACAATCGAAAAGACTACTAAATGTCTATTACATAGAGAAATGAAACATCAGAGTTCTTGTCCTCGAATCCATGAGGACATACCAAGTCTTTCGGGAAACTCTATCCAAGCACTTCAATTCTAGCTAGAAGCGATCATTTGCCGGAACCTACACTTGTAGTAAAATAGAAGAAATATGGGTTAGCACACAAAAATGTACTAAGTATGATAACCATGCAAAAACATGCTTAAAACAGACATTTTGTTTGAAAGTCATGCTTTTATGCCATTTTGGTAAGACTTCATGAACATTGAACAAGAGAGGCATAATATAAGTCACAACCAACATACAAGTCACATTTTCACATTTTCACACAATCATATATATAACTCTTTACCTTCACCTTGATCCTCCACCTCAAGTAACCCTCAAGCTATACCTTGTGCAATGTATGGATGGCGTCCCATACCACCACCCACACTAAGGTACCCCCTTAAGGTCACCAAAAGTGAACTTACCATTCATACTTTGCAACTTTACACGATAAAGCATATAAGAAACATAAACATTACATAAGACATGATAAGGAAGTAACTCACAATACAATCCAAGCAAATCATGCATCATTTCATTAGGCGTTTAAGTCAACATTCTTCATTAGCTTCATTTATAGGACTTTCATTCATTAGTCATGAAGACTTAGAGAACTCACTACAGCCCTCTTGAAGCCTACTCGTGCCATGTATGGATAACATCCCATACTACTACCCACACGTCATAGAACTTCTCAAGAAACTATAATGCACATCTCACATGATGGGAATAGGCGTTTAACCGACATAGACCATGATAGCTAAAGCATGGAATCCGGTGTCATATGACCCCACACCGAAGAAAGGTGTTCCACTTGCCTAAGGTAGAACTAGATGATATCTTAGCTTTGGTAGAAACCACCGGCTAATATATATCCTATGTGGGCACATAGTTATGGGATAGGAAGATGTTCATTGGAACCCTAACCTAACATTGGGAGAGTTTCCACCTTGCCTATACACTCGGTGCTTAGAATCCATTCCCATAGAGTAGTTCATTCACATTAACATCATTGTACTTGAGAGGGCTACCAACACGAGGTCTACCGACCCAAAGCAAATTACACAAGAAATGGCCTCCATCACTAGGTCTTCCGATTCAAGGTACATTAAGGATAGCTCATGACTTTCCAAGAAGGGTGCCATCTATATTGGGTCTGCCAATTCAAGGTCATCTTTTCACACATGAAAGGGCTACCATTCTTAGGTCTACCGATTCAAGGTTTATCGTTCATTCATTCATGAAAGGTTACTAACACTAGGTCTACCAATGCAAGATATTAAGACAATAATTCAAGATACATTCATCATATAAGAAAAGGATGCCTTAGCCTACCAATTCAAGAATTCAATATTACCTTATAGAACACTTCACATTCCATCATCATTATTCATGAGTGCTAAGTGAGAATATACTTTCAATCACAACACATTTACATTCTATACAAGATCATCATTCTATCATTGAAATCACATGTATATTCTTCACATTATACATAGTAAGTAAACACCTCCACCTTTCAAGTGGATCAACATCTCTAACACAATTCTACTTCAACATACAATTAGGTCATAACTTGCCCTTCTAAGGCTATGATCACAAATCATCAACTCACTGACAATTCATCATAATTAAGGCATAGATAATGATACAATTCAATAACCCAAAGCAATTAGCCATAATCCAATCATAAGCCTTCATAATTAACAAACCCACTTCATAAAGGCACAATTTAGGAATTTATAGAATTCATGGGTTCATAGAGTGTTTCCATCATAAAACATCAATTACACATCAATACAATCATAATATGACATTAGTAACCATTTAAAATCGTTTGAGAAAAGAACCCATGAGATTGAGTAAAACCCCAGGTTTTTCATGAACTTGAAACTTTGAAAACTTCTTTGAAATTGACTCTAGGGATGGAAGCTATCCCTAGATGAAGGATCACCATACCTTTACTAAGATTCCCCAAGCAATTTGATGAAGAACCACCTTGAAATCACCAAACCCTAGCTTCAATGTCTCCCTTCTTCTTCTTCTCTAATGGAGAATATCTAGTGAGAGAAATATTTGAGAGGGGATGGGTTTTCTTTTAATTCTATTTGGAGTGACTTAAATAAAAGGGTTTAGGTCTTAAAAAGGTCTTATAGTTGCTAGGAAAGAATAGAATAAGGTGGACTCAACTTTGGAAAAGGACTAAGGACCCACAAAGTTGCAACTTAAAATTCTGCCCCTTGCCCGTCTAAGCCCGCCCTTTGGACACTTGGGCTCGCCAAGTGCACTAAGCGACTCGCCAAGTGCACCCTTGGCTCACCCTTTGTTCCAGTGAGCTTACTAAATGGGCTGGTCATTGGGCGATTGGAGGGGGCCAAAAGGCGACATGCCAACCAGCTTGGCGAGCTACCAATTAACTCGCCCTTTGGTCCAATACCTAGGCCAATAGGGAAGTCCACTAGGCAACCATAGGGGCATAAGGGCGACTCGCCAAACCCCTTAGGCGATCAAAAAGCCCCATCGCCAAAAGGTCCTCCAAGGATCAAGGTTTCTTTCACTAAAACCTTCTAGCTAAGGCCCTTGCTTGCACCCTAGGCTTCCTCTTTGCTCCATTAAGGTTCTAAAACAGCATAGGCAACAACCTAAAGTCACACTAACCAAAACGTCAAGGATCTAGTTTAGCCTATCATTTTCCGAGTCGTACATTATGCCCCACTTAGGAACATTCGTCCTCGAATGACACTTAAAACACATTAAGGGAAAACGACTCATGACTAGCAGCCCATCAACATTCATCATCATAAACAATTCACAATACTATGAGGAAACAACAACTCTACATCAATAAGCTCAAAACACAACAAGAAGGTAGGAACTACATCTACAAACTCATTATGCATTAAAACTTTAACATTCTTCTCATTTCGTTGGAGTAACTTCCTTCTCCAATTCTCATCATGCTCATCATAACATTATAAAGCAATTTATGCAACTTTCCTCAAAACACAATATAAACATGCTCAATATGTCAACTCATGAAGCCTTAAAGCAACTCATACTAGATGCATATCAACATGAGGAAAAAATCATGAACGCTCATTTTTCTCCTTTAAACATAAATTCCATTAAAGCATGCATATCATATGGAGACTATGGAAACTCATTAGCACACATGACTCCAAAACATAAAACAAGCTACTAGGAACACTTGGTCACAAGCTTGAATACGAATAGAAGAAAGTGATAAAGATATCGGGACTCTCAACAACCTTTCTATCAACATGCCATCCCCCACTTAGGAGAAAACCCAACCAAGGCTAACATGAAAAACAACATAAGGACCTCATCACAACAACAAGGAACTATAACTTACCGGTACCTTCATCCGGATTAGCTATTTTGACCTCTATGGCTTGAAGTGCATAGAAATGGTTCTTCTTTGTAGCATTAAGATTCGGGCCACTAAGAGAAGCTTGCTTGGCCTCCCTTCCCCTAGCCGTAAGAGTAGGACAATTTCTCACTTGGTGATCATGTTTTCCACAACCATAGCACCCACTAGTATCGGCTAGGCACTTCCCATGATGCCTCTTCCCACAAGTGGCACAAAGAGGTTTAGAAAATTGAGACCCACCACCTTTCTCCTCATTGATCTTAGGAGCACTTAAAGAATCTTGGTTAGGAGCTCTCTTCTTGAACCTAGGTTGACCTTGCTCATCGGACTTACCCCTCTTCAAATCCCTATTCTTCCTCTTAAGCTTGGACTCCTTAATAGATTGAGCATACACCATAAGCCTAGAAATATCCATGTCATTATGAAGAATCACCGTACGACACTCTTCCTCAACTAGGTCGAATATACACGTCACATACCTACTCATATCATCCCTTGGGTTAGACACCAATGGTGGAGCATACTTAGACAAGAGAGTAAATTTCAAGGAATACTCCTCAACGCTCATGCTACCTTGCTTAAGATTTATAAACTCCTCAACCTTACACTCCCTCTTCTCACGGGGAAAGTACCTACCAAGGAATGCTCCCTTAAACTCCTCCCATTCTATAGGACTTGCTTCTAAATGCCTATTGCTTTTCCATTGAGTGAACCACACTTGGGCAACCTCTTTCAATTGATAGGAAGCCAACTCCACTTTCTCCCTAGAAGATACTCCCATAGCATTGACTATCTTATAAACCTCATCCAAGAATTCTTGGGGATCTTCTCCCACTCTTGAACCAAGAAATATCGAAGGATTCATCCTCACAAAGTCTCTTAACCTCGAGGCGATGGTACTCTCATTAGCATTCACCCTAGGCCCCATATCCCTATTAAATTAGGCCGTCATGGCTTGGGCCAAGGTTAGAAAAGCCGACCTAATTTCTTCATTGGTCATGGCCGGGGGTTCAACCGGAACTTGATTTCCTTCATTAACTCGAGGTACTTGTTCAACTTGAGGACCTTGGGGATGAACTCCCTCATCTACTATCTCCTCTTCCGCTCTTCTTGGGTTAGCCCTTATATTCATATCCTATAAACACAAGAGAAGGTTCAGGAAAATGACACTTATAAAGGTATACTCTAAGGCACAACTTCAAGAATATGAAAGAAGTGTAACTTTCTAACGTCCTACATCCTCTCGCTCATAGATGTGTTGCGACTTACACCGATGAACAAGACTCTACTAGACGTGGATTGTGAGACATCAACCCTAAAAACCACTTCCAAAATTTTGTGCTCTAACACCATGTTTGTCACGCCTCGAGAGTACCCCCTAGGTGCGACCATCGTACAAGACTCCGAAAAGCCTCATACAAGCCACATATCATTCATAACATTCGATATATAGAAATAGTTCAGAATTTAAAACTTTATTTAAATCTAACAACATTAAAACTCATTTATAAAGCAGTGGAAAACTAAAGTTTCACATGACCATCTTAGACACAATCTCAAAACATAAGCAGGGACACGACCCTTTACGATTGAAAAGACTACTAAATGTCTATTACATAGAGAAATGAAACATAAGAGTTCTTGTCCTCGAATCCATGAGGACATAACAAGTCTTGGGGGAAACTCTATCCAAGCACTTCAATTCTAGCTAGAAGCATTCATTTGCCGGAACCTACACTTGTAGTAAAATAGAAGAAATATGGGTTAACACACAAAATGTACTAAGTATGATGACCATGCAAAAACATGATTAAAACAAACATTTTGTTTGAAAGTCATGCTTTTATGCCATTTTGGTAAGACTTCATGAACATTGAACAAGAGAGGCATACTATAAGTCACAACCAACATACAAGTCACATTTTCACATTTGAACACAATCATATATATAACTCTTTACCTTCACCATGATCCTCCACCTCAAGTAACCTCAAGCTATACCTTGTGCAATGTATGGATGATGTCCCATACCACCACCCACACTAAGGTACACCCTTAAGTTCACTAAAAGTGAACTTACCATTCATACTTTGCAACTTTACACGATAAAGCATATAAGAAACATAAGCATTACATAAGACATGATAAGGAAGTAACTCACAATACAATCCAAGCAAATCATGCATCATTTCATTAGGCGTTTAAGTCAGCATTCTTCATTAGCTTCATTTATAGGACTTTCATTCATTAGTCATGAAGACTTAGAGAATTCACTATAGCCCTCTTGAAGCCTACTCGTGCCATGTATGGATAGCATCCCATACTACTACCCACACGTCATAGAACTTCTCAAGAAACTATAATGCACATCTCACATGATGGGAATAGGCGTTTAACCGACATAGACAATGATAGCTAAAGCATGGAATTCGGTATCATATGACCCCACACCGAAGAAAGGTGTTCCACTTGCCTAAGGTAGAACTAGATGATATCTTAGCTTTGGTAGAAACCACCGGCTAATATATATCCTATGTGGGCACGTAGTTATGGGATAAAAAGATGTTCATTGTAACCCTAGCCTAACATTGGGAGAGTTTTCACCTTGCCTATCCACTCGGTGCTTAGCCTCCATTCCCATAGAGTAGTTCATTCACATTAACATCATTTTACTTGAGAGGGATACCATCACTAGGTCTACCGACCCAAAGCACATTACACAAGAAATGGTCTCCATGACTAGGTCTTTCGATTCAAGGTACATTAAGGATAGCTCATGACTTTCCAAGAAGGGTGCCATCTACATTGAGTCTGCCGATTCAAGGTCATCTTTTCACACATGAAAGGGCTACCATTCTTAGGTCTACCGATTTAAGGTTTATTGTTCATTCATTCATGAAATGTTACCAACACTAGGTCTACCAATGCAAGACATTAAGACAATAAGTCAAGATACATTCATCAAACAAGAAAAGGAAGCCTTAGCCTACCAATTCAAGACATTCAATATTACCTTATAGAACACTTCACATTCCATCATCATCATTCATGAGTGCTAAGTGAGAATATACTTTTAATCACAACACATTTACATTCTATACAAGAGCATCATTCTACATTGAAATCACATGTATATTCTTCACATTATACATAGTAAGTGTAACGACCGGGTTCTGTCGTTATAGAAATGCCAACGAGGGAAAAATCAGGGCAGAAAAAACTTTTTCGTAGTACTAGGATTTTTCCAACCTTGTCCAGATTTGGAGGAATTCGTAGTCATTAAGGTGTAGGGAAATCTGGTAACAATCGGGTGAAGTAAATGTGAATTTGATTATATGAATGGATAGATAACTCATTAAGGAATCCGTAAGACTTTACGAAATTGAATTTGGATAAGTAGATCTCCGGGAATCGATCTTAGGTGTTAGGGCATTTTCTGAGTGTAGTGGGTCGAGGGTCTGTTGTAAAATAGGGGGAATTGAATTTCCCCTAAGAGCTCTCTGCCCCGAAAATTGTTGCTGCAGCGAGATACATGCTGCTATAGCAGACAAGACGGGATTTAAAAGTTGTAAAATCATTGTAAATCGTTCGAGGCTCACTGGTCCACTTCGTGCCGCTGTACTGGGATTGGTGCCGCTGCAGCGGCATCCATCCCGCTGCAGTGGGATGACGGGAATTAAAATCGTTAATTAAACCCTTAAACGACCTTATTTGGCATATTTTGACTTTTAGAGCTAGAGAACGATCCCTGGGAGATTTCAACTCATTTTTAACCATTCTTGAGGCTAAAGGTAAGCTTTCCACTCATAGAATTCACTTTTCCATTCGTAGAACGTAATAGAATGGGTCAATATTGATGGGGGAGTGTTTTGATCTTGAATCCATGATGGAAACAACCCTAGTTTGAATGAATTGGGATCATGGGTTGATATAGGGTTTGTTAGTATTGTTAGTAATCCGGGTAATTAATAATTATTTATTGATTCCCGTATTATATTGTTGTTTGTAGACTGAGAACAAGCGGAACCAATCCGAAAAGGGAAGAATCAAGTTTCTTAGGGTTTCAAGCATGTTTCGAGGAAGGTGATGGTTGTGATTCTATGATTGTGTGATGTTTGTTTGTTTGTTCTTGCTTCATTATGATACTTGTATGTGTATAAATGTTGCAATGTTGATCACACTTATTGTAAATGAGATAGTTGAATGATGGTTGCCATGAAATCATGATGTAAATGTATGATCCTGATGATGTACTTGTAATTGTGATTGTGGTGTGTGATTGGGATAGGTTGCCACGTTCCGGCATAACTAATTGGGATTGATTGCCACGTTCTGGCATAAAAATGGGATCGGTTGCCACGTTCTGGCATAAAAATGGGATCGGATTGCAACGTTCCGGCAAGCTAACAGTTTGAGTTTGGGTTTCGTGAGAGGACCAATGATGTGATATAAAATATGACGTTGTTGTTGTTGATAAGCATGTTGATGATATTGTAGATATTAATATATATGCATGTGATTATAATGTTGTTTGACTAACTTATTTACTCTAGTGGGATAGCCGGTGATCCTACCAATACAGTGTGGTTGTGTACTGATTCTGCACTTGCTCTTATTTTTGTTGAGTACACGGCATCTTCAAGCGGCTATTGACAAACCTCACTTAGTAGATTAGAGATTATCACATCGAATTCAAGGGTGAGCCACATCTTTCGGGCTACCTTGGAGTTCTCTTTCGTCTATGTTCACCATTTCCGGACTTAGACAATTGTTTAGTTAGTTGATTAGTGCATTAGTATTCTCTTGTTTAGACTTGGTTATCGTTTAATAATTTTGGTACATTGACTTTCAGGTTCTAGGTGTATCTTCCGTATTGTTAGTTGTTAGATCTTTTGTGAAGTTATGAGAACTTCCGTTTTAGTAACTATTTTTGTTTTCTTATGATAAATGCCTTAGTTTTTAGATTAATTGCTTTAGTATGGATTGTAGTAGTGGTTCTCCCACAGGAGTGTTAGTGTGGGTGCCAATCACGACGGTCTGGGTCGTGACAAAGTTGGTATCAGAGCCTAGGTTCGTTGATCTCAATGTACCGAAACGAGTCTAATATAGTGTCGTGGAACGGTACGGGGACGCCTTTACTTTTCTTCGAGAGGCTATAGGACTTTTGAAAATCTTTATTTTTCTCTTGTTTCCTTCGTGCTATGACTTGATTCCAATTGGTATATATCGATTCAAATTGGTATCTAACTTCTTTCAGTCTTTTGTTCGCAGATGGTTAATACTAGATATAACGGTGTTAGACCCGTAGCTCCTGTCAATGCTTCAGCTGAGGAACCCACAATGAGAGGTAGCGATCGAGGTAGAGGTAGAGAAAGAGCTAGGGGTAGAGGTCGTGTGAGAGTGGCGCCTGCTGTGAATGAGGTGCCGATTGACAATATTCCGATAAATGAGAACTCTCCAGTGCATAATAAGGAGATAGAAGAGTAAGTTGAGGATGTGGAGGAGATTGAACATGAGGAAGGAGTGCAGGCTGAGGCTACAGGGGTCCCTCCCATTGATCCAATGTTAGCTCAACAGATCATGTCGTTTTTTAAAGGGTTGGCTGGTCTGGGCATGATTCCACCTATTCAAGTCCCTGCTAATCCCCCTGTTGCTAGCACTGCGCCCAAGACGGTTGGGAATGTAGGTAACGATGCTTTCTTTCATCCTTTGTTGGGTTCTGTGATGACCGGCAATGTGCATGATATGTTGACCAAGTTTCTGAAGCTCAAGCCTCCGGTGCTTCTTGGTTCTGAGACAAAAGATGCTTACGAGTTCATTTTAGACTATTATGAGAGGCTGCATAAATTGGGTATTGTTCACCAACATGGGGTTGAGTTCGTGTCCTTTCAACTTCAAGGTGAGGCCAAGCAATGGTGGAGAGCTTATATGGAGTGCAGATCTTCTACTTTACCTCCGCTTACTTGGACTCAATTTCATGCCTTGTTCTTAGAAAAATATATGCCTAGGAATTTGAGGGATCATAAGAAGGATGAGTTTATGGCCTTAGAGCAGGGTGGTTTGTCTGTAGCTGCTTATGAGGCCAAGTTTCATGCTTTATCTAGATATGCTACATAGTTGGTTACTACGAAGGAGGAGAGGATCCGATTATTTATTAGAGGTTTGAATTCTGAGTTGCAAGTGTTATCCGTTCATATGACTTCTGCATGGAGGAGTTTTAATGAGGTGATGGACTATGTTAAGAAAGTGGAGGGGGTTAGGCGAGACGGTCAAGCGAAGGCATTGTCAGAGGGCTAAGAATTTTGGTAATTTTCAAGGTTCTTATGCTAGGGGGTCCGGAAGGCCAATGTTTGCGGCCAAGCCAATTCAGTCCGCTATGCCCGCCTCTACAGGTAATTATTCGAGAACTTCATCTTATAATTTTCAGGATAGCCAGGGAGTCGCACCTTCAACGGGCAGCAGACCATCTGGCGATCGCATTGCTTTAATTGTGGGGAACTTGGACATATGAGGAAGGACTGTCCACACCCGCGTGTGTTTGACTCCAGACAACAGCCTTCTCGAGCAACGGTAATGGAGGAAGAGGTAACGCGCAACCAGGCAGGGATGTGGCTCATGTTGATGATAGAGCTCAGTGTTACGCCTTTTCGGGCAAAAATGAGGCGGAGGCGTCTGATGCAGTGATCATAGGTACTATTCTTGTCTGTGATCGGATGGCTAATGTGTTATTTGATCTGGGTTCCACTTATTCTTATGTGTCTGTGAGATTTGCCTCTGATTTTGAGATGTTATGTGATGTCCTTGATGCTCTTATTCGTGTTTCTACCCCTGTTGGAGAGCGAGTCATAGTCACCTATGTCTATCGTGCTTGCCCTGTTTTGTTTATGGGATTTCAGACTTTGGATGATTTGGTGATTTTGGATATGGCTGATTTTGATATTATCGTAGGCATGACCTGGTTGTCCCCCTATCATGTTGTGCTCAATTGTAATACTAAGTTTGTTACTCTAGAAATTCCGGGAAGGGAAAGATTAGAGTGGGAAGGGGTATACAAGCCTAAGCAAGCTAAGATTATATCCTCCAGCCGAGCTAGTAAGCTAGTAGAGCAGGGTTGCTTAGCTGATTTGGTTCATGTTAGGGATGTTGAGATTGAGGCTCCATCCGTTGGGTCTATTCATGTGGTGTCTGAGTTTAGTGAGGTATTTCCAAGTGACTTGCTTGGCATGCCTCCGGATAGAGACATATATTTTTGTATCGACTTAGAGCCTGGTACCCGCCCCATTTCCATTACTCCGTATCGCATGGCTCTGGCAGAATTGAGAGAGCTTAAGCTCAAATCCAAGAGCTTCTAGATAAGAGATTTATTCTTCCTAGTGCTTCCCCATGGGGTGCTCTGGTTTTATTTGTTAAGAAGAATGATGGTAGTATGCGGATGTGTATAGATTACCGGCAATTGAATATGGTCACTATTCGGAATAGATACCCCTTGCCTAGAATAGATGATCACTTTGATCAATTGCAAGGTGCAGCAGTCTTCTCCAAAATTGTTTTAAGATCTGGGTATCATCAATTAAAAATTAGGCTCGAAGATGTACCCAAGATGGCCTTTAGGGCTCGTTATGGGCACTATGAATTTTTGGTTATGTCGTTTGGGTTGACAAATGCGCCTGCAACTTTCATGAGCTTGATGAATGGGGTATTCAAGCCATTTTTTGATTCTTTTGTGATAGTCTTTATTGATGATATTTTGGTTTATTCAAGAAGTGAAGAAGAGCATGCCAACCATCTTTGTACGGTTTTGGGTATTCTTGTGAAACAAAAGTTATATGCGAATTTTCCAAGTGTGAATTTTGGCTGAAATCGGTGGCATTTTTGGGTCATGCAGTTTCGAAAGAAGGGGTAATGGTAGATCCTCAAAAGATTGAGGTGGTTAAAAATTGGGTCCGGCCTAGCTCTGTGACGGAACTTAGGATTTTTGTGGGACTCGCAAGCTACTACCGTCGATTTGTTAAGAATTTTGCTTCTATTGCTACTCACTTGACTAATGTGACTAAGAAGGAAATACTGTTTGAATGGACGGAAAAGTGTGAGGAGAGCTTCCAAAAGCTCAAGACTCTCTTGACTACCGCACCAATCTTGGCATTTCCGGTTGAGGGTAAGGATTTTATTATTTATTGTGATGCTTCACATTCGGGTTTGGGTGCTTTGTTGATGCAGGATAAGAATGTCATAGCTTATGCCTTGCGTCAACGGAAGGTGCACGAGAGGAATTATCCCACCCACTATTTGGAGTTAGCGGCGGTGGTATTTGCTCTTAAGATCTGGCGACATTATCTTTATGGTGTTAAGTGTGAGGTATTTACTGATCATCGTAGTTTGCAGCATGTATTCACTCAAAAGGATTTGAATTTGAGACAGTGACGATGGATGCAGTTACTTAAGAATTATTATGTGACCATTCAATACCATCCGGGTAAGGCTAATGTTGTGGTAGACGCTTTGAGACGAAAATCGGTGAGTATAGGTAGCTTAGCCTACTTGAGTGTAACCAAGCGGCTTTTGGCCAAGAAAATTCAGACCTTAGAGTCTAAGTTCGTGCAATTGGGCATTTCTGAAAGAGGTGGGTTGTTAGCTAGCATTGAAGCTAAGTCCACGTTCATTGAGGAGATCAAAAGCAAGCAATTCAAAGATGAAAATTTAAAGGAGCTTAGCACGAAGATTGCGATGGGTAAGTCTCAAGGAACCACTCTAGATGCGGATGGTGTACTCGACTGTAAAGGTAGAATATGTGTTCCACGAGTTGATGATTTGATTCAAAGATTGTTGGCGGAAGCTCATGGTTCACGATATTCTATTCATCCGGGTGTGACCAAGATGTATAGAGACCTAAAGCGAATTTATTGGTAGTCGGGTATGAAGAAAGATATCGCGGAATTCATGGTGAAGTGTTAGAATTGTCAACAAGTAAAATATGAGCATCAAAGGCCTGTGGGTTTACTCCAAAGAATGCCAATTTCAGAATGGAAGTGGGAAATGATAGCCATGGATTTTGTGGTTGGCCTTCCCAAGACCTTAGGGAAGTTTGATTCTATTTGGGTTGTGGTCGATAGATTGACTAAATCAGCCCACTTTATTCCGGTAAAGGTAGATTACAATGCTGAAGAATTGGCTAAGATTTATGTAAAAGAGATAGTGAGGTTGCATGGTTTGCCCCTTTCCATCATCTCATATTGCGGTACCCTTTTCACTTCTATGTTTTGGAGGAAGTTGCATGATGAATTGGGCACACAACTCACTTTTAGTACAACCTTCCATCCCCAGATAGATGGACAATTAGAAAGGACTATACAAGTGTTGGAAGACATGTTGAGAGCTTGCGTGATTTATTTTGGAGGGCATTAGGATAAGTTTTTACCATTATGTGAATTCTCTTCTAATAACAGTTATCATTCAAGCATTGATATGTCACCATTTGAGGCGTTATATAGGAGGGGATGTAGATCTCCCATATGTTGGTTCGAGTTCGGAGATGTAAAACCTTTAGGGGTTGACTTAGTGAAGGATGCTCAAGATAAGGTGAGGAGCATTCAAGCTAAACTTCTAACCGCACAGAGTAGACAAAAGAACTATGCAGATCATAAGGTGAGAGACATGGAATTTCAGACTGGTGAGAATGTTCTCCTTAAGGTATCACCCATGAAGGGGGTGATGAGATTTGGTAAGCGGGGTAAATTGAGTCCACGATATATTGGTCCCTTCGAGGTTCTTGAATGTGTAGGGCCGGTAGCGTATAAATTGGCCCTACCCCCTAGTTTATCTGGTGTTCATCCCATATTTTATGTGTCCATGTTGGAAAGATATCATGGTGATGGTGACTATATTATTAAGTGGGACTCAATCATGCTAGATAAAGATCTCCAATATGAGGAGGAACCGATTGATATTCTTAATCGTGATGTTCGTAAGTCGAGGACCAAAGAGATTAAGTCCGTGAAGGTTCAATGGAAGCATCGTCCAGTTGAGGAAGCTACTTAGGAGATCGAGAAGGACTTGCGAGACAAGTATCCGCAATTGTTCATTGATTCAGGTACTACTTTGTTCCTTCTTTGGCCTACTTTTCCTAAGTTTGATCACTCGGGGACGAGTGATGGGTAAATTGGTATCTATTGTAACGACTAGGTTCCATCGTTATAGAAATGACAACGAGGGAAAAATCGGTGTCGGAAAAACTTTTTCGTTGTACTAGGATTTTTCCAACCTTGTCCAGATTTGGAGGAATTCGGAGTCATCAAGGTGTAGGTAAATCTGGTAACAATCGGGTGAAGTAAATGTGAATTTGATTATATGAATGGATAGATAACTCGTTAAGGAATCCGTAAGACTTTACATAATTGAATTTGAATAAGTAGATCTCCGGGAATCGATATTAACGTTAAGGACATTTTCTGAGTGTAGTGGGTCGAGGGTGTGTTGTAAAAGAGGGGGAATTGAATTTCCCCTAAGAACTCTCTGCCCCGAAAATTGTCGCTGCAGCGCTGCTGCTGTAGCGGACAAGACGGGATTTAAAAGTCATAAAATTGTTTGAGGCTACTAGTCCACTTCGTGCCGCTGTAGCGGGATAGATGCCGTTGCACTGGGACGATGGGAATTAAAATCATTAATTAAACCCTTAAACGACCTTATTTGGCACTTTTTGACTTTTAGAGCTAGAGAACGACCCATGGGCGATTTCAACTCGATTTTCATCATTCTTGAGGCTAAAGGTAAGCTTTCCACTCCTAGAATTCACTTTTTGATCCGCAGAACGTAATAGAATGGGTCAATATTGATGGGGGAGGGTTTTGATCTTGAATCTATGGTGGAAACAACCCTAGTTTGGATGAATTGGGATCATGGGTTGATCTAGGGTTTGTTAGTATTGTTAGTAATCTGGGTAATTAATAATTATTTATTAATTCCCGTATTATATTGTTGTTTGTAGACCGAGAACAAGCGGAACGAATCTGTAAAGGGAAGAATCAAGTTTCTTAGGGTTTCAAGCTTGTTTCGAGGTAGGTGATGGTTGTGATTCTATGATTGTGTGATGTTTGTTTGTTCTTGCTTCATTATGATACTTGTATGTGTATAAATGCTACAATGTTGATCACACTTATTGTAAATAAGATAGTTGAACGATGGTTGCCATGAAATCATGATGTAAATGTATGATCCTAATGATGTACTTGTGATTGTGATTGTGGTGTGTGATTGGGATCGGTTGCCATGTTCCGACATAACTAATTGGGATCAGTTGCCATGTTCCGGCATAAAATGGGATCGGTTACCACGTTCCGACATAAAAATGGGATCGGATTGCCAAGTTTCGGCAAGCTAACAGTTTGAGTTTAGGTTCCGTGAGAGGACCAATAAGATGATATAAAATGTGAAGTTGTTGTTGATAAGCATGTTGATGATATTGTAGATATTGATATATATGCATGTGATTATAATGTTGTTTGACTGACTTATGTTACACTAGTGGGATAGCCGCGTGATCCTACCAGTACACTGTGGTTGTGTACTGTTTCTGCACTTGCTCTTAGTTTTGTTGAGTACACGGCATATTCAAGTGGCTATTGACAGACCTTGCTTAGGATATTATCGCATTTAATTCAAGGGTGAGCCGCATCTTTCGGGATACCATGGAGTTCTCTTTCGTCTGTGTCCACCATTTCCGGACTTAGAGAATTGTTTAGTTAGTTGATTATTGCATTAGTATTCTCTTGTTTAGACTTGGTTATCGTTTAATAATTTTGGTACATTGATTTTCAGTTTCTAGGTTTATCTTCCGCATTGTTAGTTGTTAGATCTTTTGTGAAGTTATGAGAACTTCAGTCTTAGTAACTATTTTTGTTTTCTTATGATAAATGCCTTAGTTTTTAGATTAATTGATTTAGTATGGATTGTAGTGGTGGTTCTCCTACCAGAGTGTTAGTGTAGGTACCAATCACGATGGTTTGGGTCGTGACAGTAAGCAAACACCTCCACCTTTCAAGTGGATCAACATCTCTAACACAATTCTACTTCAACATACTATTAGGTCATAACTTGCCCTTCTAAGGCTATGATCACAAATCATCAACTCACCAACAATTCATCATATTAAGGCATAGATAATGATGCAATTCAATAACCCAAAGCAATTTAGCCATAACACAATCATACGCTTTCATAATTAATAAACCCACTTCTTAAAGGAATAATTTAGGAATTTATAGAATTCATGGGTTTATAGAGTATTTCCATCATAAAACATCAATTACACATCAATACAATCATAATATGACATTAGTAACCATTTAAAATTGTTTGAGAAAAGAACCCATGAGATTGAGTAATACCCTAGGTTTTTCATGAACTTGAAACTTTGAAAACTTCTTTGAAATTGACTCTAGGGATGGAAGCTATCCCTAGATGAAGGATCACCATACCTTTACTAAGATTCCCCAAGCAATTTGATGAAGAACCACCTTGATATCACCAAACCATAGCTTTAATGGCTCCCTTCTTCTTCTTCTTCTCTAATGGAGGAATTCTAGTGAGAGAAATATTTGAGAGGGGATGAGTTTTCTTTTAATTCTATTTGGAGTGACTTAAATGAAAGTATTTAGGTCTTAAAAAGGTCTTATAGTTGCTAGGAAAGGAATAGAATAAGGTGGAATCAACTTTGGAATATGACTAAGGACCCACAAAGTTGCAACTTAAAATTCTACCCCTTGCCCGTCTAAGCTCACCCTTTGGACACTTGGGCTCGCCAAGTGCACTAGGCGACTCACCAAGTGCACCCTTGGCTCACCCTTTGTTCCGGTGAGCTCACTAAATGGGCTGGTCATTGGGCGATTGGAGGGGGCCAAAGGGCGACACGCCAACCAGCTTGGCGAGCTACCAATTAACTCGCCCTTTGGTCGAGTACCTAGCCAATAGGGCAGTCAACTAGGCGACCATAGGGGCATAAGGGCGGCTCACCAAACCCCTTAGGCGATCAAAAAGCCCCATCGCCAAAAGGTCCTCCAAAGAACAAGGTTTCTTTCACTCAAACCTTCTAGCTAAGTCTCTTGCTTGCACCCTAGGCTTCCTCCTTGCTCCATCAAGGTTCTAAAACAGCATAGACAATAACCTAAAGTCACACTAACCCAAACGTCAAGGCTCTAGTTCAACCTATCATTTTCTGAGTCATCACATTAGTCAACATCCAGAGATTCTGATGTCAGATCAAAATTCTGTCAATTCCATCAGCTCCACAAGGGTCATTTTGGTCTGGTGTGATGATCAATTCGGGTTTCAAGTCTTTTATTTGGAGTTGCTATTATTAGGTATTTTAGCTTTTGAGTTTTGCCCAAAGTTTGACTTTGGTCAAATTTCTTGGTTAACGTGCTCAAAATGGAATTTCATCAGCATGCTTAGCTATGGAATGTTGAGTTTGGTCTAGAACGACATTTGGTTTGGTTCCCGAGGTAGTCAGGATAAATTTGTGGCATTTAGCATTTTATTAGGTAATTCTTTGAAAGTGTTGACTATGGTCAACATTTTGATGAGATGACCTCGGTTGGTTGTTTCGTCGATTTTGTTTAGTCTGGAATGTCGTTTTTTGCTAGATAGCATATTTGGTTTGCGTTGACGGGGTTCCAAATGAATTCTGAACCCTCGACGGGGGATTTTGGCCTTCTTGAGAACTGTTGATGCAGTGTTGCTAGTATAGTTAATGCAACAATGCTCCTCTCTTTGCATTCACTGCTCGCGGGGAGGCCGCCACGTTCACGAAGGGCAAATTATTGGCAGTTTAGTCTTTTAAATGAAATGCTGGCAGCTTGCATATCCCATTTTCGGAGATAGTTAAATTGCAATTTTAGGATCAATTCTTGACGGATTTGGACGATTCTTGTTGAAGCGTGTCAGGGAAGTTCGTGGACAAGTTTCGAGTTCGTTAAATCTTCCGTTCCTCTTGTAATTCCCATGAGTTTCTCTTTTATTCAATGTTTTAACTCTTTTTAAGCTAAATTAATGGTGGGGCTGTTTTGGCTTGATCGAAGCTCAGATTATGCCCATTTTTAGGGAACAACTTCCTTGAGCAGTTTGGGGCATCATGACATAGTCGATGTGCGGGTCCCATATTTATATTTTTGGGTTTCTTTTCTATTTCAAATTCCTTGATTGATTTTAGTATTGTTGTGTTTGTTTCTACATTCTCTTGGAGATGTTGGTATCTTTGCATCACTCCGAGGCTCTTCGGAAGGGAAATACGCTCGAGTAGTGTTCGTGTGCAGTTTTAGGCCTTAAGGAAGGTTACAATTTACCTTTATTAGACTTGGCTTAGTTAGATTGAATATATTTTAAGTAGTATCACAAGTTTAAGTTGGAGTTTAGGAATAATTTAGGCTTTTTGATCATTAGCCAACGTATGGCCACTATGGGTTGCTTAGTGTTGTTTTAAGCCGGAATATCCTTAGTTTAGGTTGATCCTTATGGTTCGTAGTGATCTGTAGAATTGCTCTTGGGTGGCATGAAACTTAGGTTATCATGTGTTTGCTTTATTGAGATTGTTTGGTTGTTTGTGCGTATTTCCTCGAGTTATGTGACTGTTTGATAATGAACTGTTGAGCTGAGGCCGTGAGCTTGGACAAGCAGTGTTAGTATTTTTGTGTGACAGTGTTGTGTCCAAAAGCACACGCAAGTGTAGTGGTCACTCAAGTAGTACAACGATTCTTTCGGGCCAGATTTATCGAACCCAAAGGACCTCAAATGAACAAATAATAACTTTATTGTGTCTAAAATAAATTTACTTATGCGACAGATAATTTCAAGAATTTGTTTATAACTACTATGTTGAACAATCTTCAAAATTAATTCTACAATTAAACAAGTTCAAACAAGGGAAGATTTTGGACGCCCCTAATTTGGTGTATAATTTAGGAGAGAACTTTTTCCTTGGGAGAAGGGTCTTTGAATGCCACATAAGGACCTGGAAAAAAAGATACGTAACTAACGAAAACAGCCACCGTCGCCGTCGAACCCTAGCTCTGTTTACACATTCTGGTGGTAATGGCCACCATGGCCACCAGTCCTGCTTCACTGGAGAAAGGACAACCTGATACTACAAAAACCAAACCCACCTATGCAGCCCACCTAAAGCCACAATCAGCCACCAAAATATATATTCCATTAAAGCCAGTATCATATTTACATGGAGAACCAATGATTATATGGGAGCACGAAGAGAATTAACAGATGATTATTAATGAAAATCTTGAATATGCTGTGATTGAAATTTTTTCATATGGATGGACAGACATCCAAGATTTGAGAAGGCTCATTCCGAAACAGTGCGAACTAAAAGGAGAGTGTAGTATTGGATTACTAAGCAATCGACATGTGCTGATAAGGGCAACCCATTTGGAGGATTATGTGAATTTACTGTCCAAACCAGCATTCTATATTATGCATCAGAATTAGTCGTATCTAACGAGAACATTGAAATGGGACCTGCTTTTTTATCCAGAATAAGAAACTACTATGGCAATTGCAAGGATATCTTTTCTGGCATTGCCACCAATTTTTTTTGGTAGAGAAGTTGTTTTCTCGTTGGCAGTAGCTGTTGGGAAGCCATTACATGTAGATATGGCAACAAGAAACCAAACAAGGCCAAGTTGTCAAGGTCGAAGTAGATTTGTTGGGGGAATTTCCCAAGCGCATCAAAATTGGCATGAAGAAAAAGGATGGCAAAATAGCAGAAAAATGGATAAGGATCAAGTATGATTACGTCCCCAAGTATTGTAAGACATGCATGTATAGGGACATAATGATGAACAATGCTACGTAATGCATCCTGAGCTATATCCAAAGGCGGAAACAAAAAACAAAATAGAGGCGCATCACAAGGTCGAGGAAAATAAAAAGAAGGAAACAAATGGTGTAAAGGAAATTAGGGGCATGATAGCTGAACTGAACAAGGAAATGAAGAATGAAGAGTTCCAAGAATAGCAAAACAGAAAAGGAGGATGGCGAGGCAATGCAGGAAAAATGCAGTTAATGAAGTGGAATAAGGTGGGGGTAGTCTCTTCCAATCAATTTGAATCCCTTGGCGACAAAGAAAATGGAGGAGAAGCAACACGAGATGAATCAACTAACAAACAGCCACCACCACAGTCATCCAAAGCGTGAGTAAAAGAAATTTTTGGCAAGAACACGCCAAAGGAGAATAAAGGGGAGAGGAGTAAACTGGAGTCCAGCGCCGTGAAAGAGGCAAAAGCAACTAATGAGAAAGGTAGTAACATGAAAATGCTTGACCAATCACGTGGAAAAGTGAATGCACAAAGATTGGAGTGCGATGAAAAGAGAAGAGAATCAGAAAATACTCTCATTGAGGTGAACATTGTGGAATTTGCTCAGAGGGTTGATCATAGTATCTCGACACGAATTGACGGAGATCAAGAGCTTATTACAACTCCAAAAGAGAGTAACCTGACACTGCAACGAGCGCCAAATCTGATAGAGGCGTCAGAGGAACAAATTCAAAATAGAAGAAATACAGAGGAGGATGAGAATTTGGAGGAAAACATAAAACACATAAGTATCTGGAGATTTATCTCCCAGACACACCAGTAGCTTGAAGAGCAGGGCCAGAAAAGAAAGATTTATACGTCCTCTACAAGTTCAAACAAGGAGAAGTAAAGATAAATCTACAAGTTGTGAACAATGAATACGAAAATGTTGTTTTGGAATATTAGATCTGTTAATTCGCTAAATTCATTTGAGCAGTTGATGGAACTTAGTAGAAGACATCGGTATTCATGCATAGCTTTAATGGAACCTTTTATGGATCCCGTAGAGTTAGATCAATACAAAGGCACGTTAGGAATGAGCAATGCTTTAGCAAATTGTTCAAACAAAATAGGGATTTTTCAGACGGATGGATGGGAAAAACAGATGATTATTGATTCCTATTAATAGATCACAATGAAATTCAGCAATGATAATGAATTGTTACTCATAACAACAGTGTATGCAAGGTGTATTGTGTTGGAGAGGTTGGAACTATGGGATCAACTGGAAGAATTAACTCAAGGAAATCTTTTACCTTGGGTAATAGGAGGGGACTTTAATGTGATCCTTAATGAAGAAGAGAAGCTAGGTGGTTTGGATTTCACTCAACAAGAGGAAATAGATTTTTCTAGTTGCATCAGTAATTGTGCTCTTTCAGAATTGAAAACTACAGGAAGCAAGTTCACCTGGTGGAATGGTAGAATAGAAAAAGCGTGTATTTTCAAAAAATTAGATAGGGTGTTAGTCAATCATGAATTCATCAATAATTTTCCTTCATTAGAAGTACAACATCTCATCAGAAAGGGATCTGATCATGCGCCACTTCATATGAATTGTGAATCTGAGGAGGAACCTATCATAAAACCTTTCAGGTTTCTTAATTTTTAGGTCAAACAACCTTAATTCAAGGAGCTTATAAGACAAAATTGGAACATAGACTTTGTGGGATGTCCTTTCGTTGAATTCCAAGCAAAATTTAAAAAAAAATCAAGAAGACACTGGTAACATGGAGCAAAGAAGTGTTTGGGAACATATTTCATCAAATAGCCACCCTAGAGGATGTCATAAGGGTGAAAGAAATAAAGATGGAGATTCAGCCCACAGGTTCAAACAGAGTAGATTTAAATAGGACAGAAGCGGAATTAAAGAAATATTTTAAAATTGAGGAAGAATACTGGAAACAGAAAGCATGAATGAGGTGGTTTACTGATGGGGACAGAAACACTAGGTTCTTTCACTCCTATGTAAAAGGAAGAAGAAAGAAACTTCATATAGCAAAAATCACTACTGAGCAAGGGGTAATACTTGAATCAAATCAGCAAATTGGAGAGGAGGCAGTTGAATTTTTTGCGGAACAGTTTAGACAAACAAATGAGGAGCATGATGTGTATATACTAAACGTTATCCCCAAAATGATATTAGATGATCAGAATGAAGAAATGACTAAATTACCTAGTCATGATGAAGTTAAGAAGGTGGTTTTCATACTAAATGGGGATAGTGCTTGCGGACCGGATGGATTTTCTAGGCTATTCTTTCAAAGCTGCTGGGAAATAATAGGAGAGGACATCACCAAATTGGTAAGGGCATTTTTCTGTGGTTAGGAGCTACCAAAATTTGTAACACATACCAATCTCGTTCTGCTGCCTAAGAAGAAAATAGTGAAAACTTTCGCTGACTTGAGACCGATAAGTCTAAGTACCTTCATTAACAAGGTGATCTCTAGAGTGTTGCATGAGATAATAGCAGTTGTACTGCCAAACATTATCTCAAAAAATCAGGCAGGTTTTGTGAAGGGCAGAAATATTACTGAGAATATTCTACTAGCACAGGAAATTATAAGAGTATCAATCTGAGGAATAAGAATGTTAATGTAGTGGTTAAATTAGACATAGCTAAAGCATATGATAGAGTATCGTGAATTTTTCTGACCAAGGTATTAAGAAGGTTTGGATTTTCAGAAGTAACTATTGATATGGTTTGAAGGCTGGTCTCAAATAATTTGTACTCTATACTAATTAACGGACAATCACATGGTTTTTTCCACAGGGCGATCCTCTTTCACCAACATTATTCATCATTGCTGCTGATATTTTGTCTAGGGGACTTAACAGCCTTCATGGAGATGATAGATTTTTAGGTTATGGAATGCTTAAATTGAGTCTAGAAATCAATCACCTATCTTATGCTGATGACACAATTTTATTTTGTTCAGGTGATAGAATTTATGTGATCAAAATGATGAAAATATTGAAGAAGTGTGAACAGGTATCTGGACAGTTGATAAACAAGACAAAAATTTCCTTCTTTCTGCATGATCGAACCCCTTTAATTGTAGCAATTAGATTACGAAGGTTGACATGTATCAAGCAAGGAAATTTCCCATTCATATATTTGGGATGTCCAGTTTTTTATGGGAGAAAGAAAAAATCTCACTTTGAAGACCTGCTAAGGATGATAGCCAGAAGGGTATTCTCGTGGCAAAATAGATTTCTATACTTTGGAGGAAAGTACACACTCATAAACTATGTTCTGCAATCAATACCTATATACCTTTTATCGGCAATGAACCCCCCTAAGAAGATTATTGAGCAAATTCATCAGGTTTTTGCAAAAAAATTATGGGGAAACAATGGTGGTCTTAAAGGTATGCATTGGGTAGCTTAGGAGGAGATGTGTTATCCAAAAAGGGAAGGAGGGCTAGGATTTAGATCTTTATTTGATGTTTCTAGGGCCCTCTTTGCTAAATTGTGGTGGAATTTCATAACCACTTCATCACTTTGGAGTAGATATATGTGGAATAAATATTGTAAAAAGTATCATCCTACAATCACTAGAAACACTGGTGTTTCTCAGGTATGGAGGAAAATGGTGGAGGTAAGAGAAGAAATTGAACATGATATATGGTGGCAAGTAAAATCAGGAAATTCAAGTTTTTGGTATGATAATTGGACCAAGCAAGGTGCTCTTTATTTCACAGAAGGGGAACTAGCCAGAGAGGAAGAAATTGAGGTGAAAGAATTTCAAAGTGGAGGGGACTGGAATATCAATAGGCTTCTTGAATGCGTATCACCTGAAATGACTACTCACATTGTAGAAATTATCAAGCCGGGAAAGGAATCGGATATGATTGACAAGGCGCGGTGGATGGGAAATTCAAAGGGAGTATTCACAGCGAAATCAACATATCATAGCATGAGACGTAGCAGGAATGAATTAGAGTGGATGAACCAATTGTGGTTAAAGGGGCTCCCCTTTAAGATTGTGTTTTTTCTATGGAGAATTTGGAAGAAAAGAATTGCCACAGATGACAATCTTAAAAGGATTAGGATGCAAATAACTTCTAAATGCTACTGCTGTGAAAATGGAGAGATAGAGACAATGACACACTTATTTCTAACAGCCCCCATAGCCCAAAAGCTATGGAGGCAGTTTGCTTCATGTGCAGGTCTCAACATTGAAGGGCTGCAGGTGCAACAACTCATTATGAAATGGTGGGAGCTAAAGACTAATCCAAAACTACACTCAATTCTAATAGCTGTCCCAGCTATTATTATGTGGGAATTATGGAAGAGAAGAAATGCAAGAAGGCATGGAAAGGAAACCTCCTTTAATAAGATGTACTATCAATGTCAATTGAATGTTTATTACCTTATCAAAGTAAAGTTCCCATGGTTGAGGAATATACCACACACCTGGCAAGGCATGTTTGATCAACTTAAGGAATATAAGCCTATTCTTCACTATTTGGCTGTGAAGTGAACTCGCTCGCAGGAAGGATGGGTAAAGTGTAATACAGATGGTGCTAGTAAGGGCAATCCAGGGGAAAGTGCATATGGTTTTTGTAAAAGAGATAACATTGGAGATTTACTGTATGCAGAAGCTAAAAGTATTGGAGTTGCCACAAATATGGAGGCTGAAACTATGGCCATATGGAAAGCCTTACAATATTGCATAAATCATGGATTTTCTAATATTCAGCTAGAAACTGACTTATTAAGTTTAAAGCTAACAATTAGAAGTACATGGAAAGTGCCATGGGAACAGAGAAGATATAGGAGATCAAAGAGATGATGAATCGGCTAAATGTACAAATTGAGCATACTTTTAGAGAGGCAAATCAACTAGCAGATCACATCACAAATACAACTATCAGTCAAGCAGAATTACAATAATTTCATAGCTTCAATCAATTATCTAGCATGGGAAGGAGAATTCTAAACATGGATAAAAGAGGTATTCCTACCATTAGAATTAGAACAAGGAAGATTACAGTCAACCATAATCAAGCATGAGGGGGAACCACATAAAGGCCACGGTATTTCACAACTATTACAATTACAATACAATTTGTGATCATTTTCAGGGCAAAATAGTTGTGAGAATAATAACTAGCCGAAGCTGGGTAAACAGACAAGAACAGACCCCAATAAAGATAGGTGAACCAGATCAACGACAATGAGCTTGCATCCAGTTGTGGGTCCAAGAAGTAAAATCCCAGGAGATGGATAGATAACGATGAATCAAACACAAGAATAAAGGAACAAAGAAGAAGGGGAGTGAAAGAATACCTACACAAAGCATCGGAGCTGGAACACACGACTCTAGCAACATCTAAAATAGAGGAAAAATGAAGGAGATGGCTGAAAATCAAAATTGGAAACCTACAATGTAGGACCTTGTTTTTGTTATTGTGATTATTACATTGAATCCGTCACTTTTGGGCTGGATTTGAACTCTTGTTATTAGGTTTCATGGGCTGCTTTTGAACAATTTATGTTTGAGCATTCAATAAATGGACCATGAGTCCAAATTGTTTAAAAAAAACAAGGGAATTTCACAATTTGGGAAAATATTCAAGGATTGTAGCATATACTGATTTCAAGCATAATATTAATTCATCCTAGCATTCGACAGGTTAACCTCATTATGGATTTACAAGGTTAATTTTATGATCATGATCTCCCGACCTCTAATCGCCTACCACCATTGACAACCTAACTACATCGTTGAGCGGGGATAGGCATGAACCAATAGCGGAGCATTAAGCTATCATCTTGCATATTAATCAAGCGCGATACATATGTATAAGACTATCCTATATACGAAACACTCTAAGCTTTACCCTAGAATGAACACACTTCTCACATTATTTGGTCTATCCCTCTATTTATCTTCCGAATTCAAGAGTGGACAATGAGTTTATTTTAATGTTCATCAGCCATTAAAATAGTTAAACAATAATGTAAGCATAAATCACAAGAAAACCCATCTCATGTTAGAGACAAATATTATTACACCATTAATAGTAGCTACAACACTAGAATAAGGGAATTTAGCTACTTATAGAACAAAACATCATCAAATAATGTTTATGGATCATGAAAGGGTTTACCAAAATGAAGGAGTAGAAGAAAAGCCCTAGATAGTGTCAGCAAAATCGCCCAAATCGTTGTTCTCTCGTTTTTCAAAAACTAGATAATGATAAAATAATACAACTAGACTATTTATAGTCTGAAATAAAACACATGACTAAATTTTGGTGTCCAGGTCCGCGACGCGGACCTGTTCCCTCGCCTCAATTTGTACGCAAAAGGATAGTCTCCGCGACGCGCTCCTGACGCGCACTCCACTGTTAAGTGGAATTTGTTTTCTACATGCAAGTTTTAGCTACACGTTGGAGCTGATCCATCCTAGTGTATTTTCCAACTTCTTGGCCATTCTCCTCAGGAACTTTGTCTTCTATTTTCTGACCTTTGTCCAGATGCCCCTTTTTAGCTCCTTCTTCTTTGCTTTTCACCCTGAAACATCTAATCATATTGGTTAGAGGAAACGACATCAATAGACTTTAAGATTTCAGTTCCGACTAAGAAATTGCTCTCAAACATAGCTATATATATATGGGATAAATTGGTTATTAGGGGCATAAATACGCCTAAGATCACCACCCCACACTTGAAGCTTTGTTCGTCCTAGAACACTTCCATATTTTCAAACATACGACGACTCTACTATACTTCCCTCTAAAGGCATTCCAGCTTTGGCCACAACAACTACTAGGGCTTGACAACAACATAGCACATCAATCACTCATTTGGACAACTAGCGCAAAACCTTTTAGCCTTAAGAAGGGACTCTTAGAGCGCAGTAGACTTATGCACAGTTTTGGATACACACAGTTATATCAGCTACCAGACCTCATCAAACATGTGCCCTCACCACAAGTGAACACCCTGATTTACTCACACATAAAATTTTCACACAATAATGGGTGCGGGAAGAAAATTTCTCTCACACTCTCGAAAGAATTCACATGCCACAACCAACAAACCATGGGATTTCCCTTAGTGTACTGCATCACTACTTTTGAGAATACGGAATTTCAAGATCAACTAGGTCTTTTAAGGGTTGTAATGTAGGCTAGGGTACGAGTAGGAACTATTTTTGGATACAAATAGTAACTGCATTCCCAAGCGCTTTAATACTAGACAAACTTCATTTTTGGACCTTCTTTTAATAACCTTATTCTTATGCCCCTTTTCTTAAACCACTTGGCCCTTTGTTATAAGGCACTCAATATTCATTTCTTCCCACCAATTTTATTCTCAATTCATCACAATTTTTTTTTTTTTACTTTTTTTTACGAGCCAGACTTATGCTGGGGCTTCCCACTCATTCTTTCGTTTCCTTCACTATTTCTCACACAAAGCGCTTATGAACTTTTGGATCAAATTTATAGGCCATAGAAGGAACGAGAATTAACTTCATGCTTGGCTACCAAAGAATAAGCTAAAGGCTCAAAAGCGGTAGCTAGGGATATACATCAAGGTAGGTATAGGAAGAAAACAAACAAGGCTATCAAAGAAATTCCTATATCACTTCCTCAACTCCTTATCCTCTTTTTCGCTTTGCAGACACACCAGGAAAGTTCTGGACCTCAATTAGTAGTAAGGAATACACAAATCTTACACACATGGCTCACATTCAACTTAGAACTAATCACTACATACTACTTCCCAATCACTGACACAAATTCATTTTAAGCACACGCCGTTTAGAGTCATATAAAGAGCCTAAATGTCTCAACACAAAGTCATCCATTATTTTCAACCTTCAGTCTAACTCAAAGCAGTTGCACAACCTTAGCCAAATGACAACCCTACAGATGCAAATGACGAAAACTGCCCTTAAGACGATCGTTATCTGTCTATCATAAGGTGACTTGACTCAACTATGACACTGACAAAATCCTAAGAAACATAATATTTTTTTATACGGTTCAACGAGACTGTCCATGGCCAAAGAACCGAAAACAACTTCCAAAGAACCTAAAACAAAATAGCAAAAACAAAACAAAAACTATTTACACAGATATAGTACTCCTACCCCACACTTAAAAATGCAACACTGTCCCTAGTGTGACATAAATCAAAATGAAACAAAGTAGGGCGAGTGTACTTCCCTAGTCATTCATCCATGTCAGCATCACCGTCGGTGCCCTCAAGAGCCAAAAGGTCACCCTTCTCTGCATCAGAATCGGATTCACTATCCGACATGGTTTGTCGCTTGTCTTCATCAATTGGAACATCATCCTATACGGGCTCCAAAAATGCAGGCTCGAGTCCCAGCAATGCCTCAACATGTTCATGCATGGGGTATCTAGTTGCAATTTCATCCAACTGCTCCTCAGTTGAAGCACGACACCCATTTTTAAGACGTAGCATTTCGAGTCCAAACATGAGTGCAGTAATCAGATCATCTCTCCTATTTTGCTCTGTTGTAGTGAGTGTGGGTCCATGCATGTTCTCCGGCCCCTTTGTCTTTGTGACATTTAGGGGTGTGGTGAACAAAGGTGCCATGTAGTCCACACTCTCCTCCGGAACTCCAGCTCGCCTACACAAATTAGTAATTAGTCCCCAAAAAGAATACATTTGACCTCGATGTACTCTTGCCTTTCACATGGCCAATTTCAACATCGCTCATATATTTATAGGGACATTCTTTATCAGAGCATAGACCAAGCAGACGCGGTCTCTCGTCACTTCAGTGTAATGCAACCCTGGTATGAAGCAATTCATTACAATTTTTAGCCACACCCGGGCTTCACGATTCATGTAAGCATAAGGATACGATTGATGATAGCCAATGTGCCCATGCCTAATCCACTTCGCAGTGGACTATGCTCCACACAAAGTGTGTCGAATCTGCTGATAAGGAGGGCTGATATTTAAACCCGTCAGGACATCAAAAGAGGCATTTGCAGTGCCCAATATTTGATTTATAGTTGAGGGTGTCAGGGGGACCTCCACGCCACGCACTGTTACAAAGTGAGAACGAGCATCGGGTTTCCAATTTGCATAGAATTCCCGCACCATACTCACATTGCACTCTGTTGGATCCTGAAAGATGAATCCCATTCACAACTCTTGTAGGCGACGCATAATGCGAGGGAACTCCCTCTCAAATTGCACATCATCAAGTATCACATCCGAGAAGTACTTGGCTTCGGTGTGTGATTTGTACCACTTCTTGCCCTCAGATGTGACTGCCTTAGCCCCATAGCATTGAGTCTGCCCTCTTGTGACTGCGAGTGCTGGGGGAATGGTTGTACCCATCTCACTCTCTTACAGCTGCTAGACGCAGCTACTTTACCAGACCTCTGTGTGCTCGACATGTTATCCTGCAATCAGACAGTTGTCATTTTAGTTAATGAGACCCAATCATGAAAGATCACCCTACACTTATTTTTTTAGCACAACTTCACAAACAACACAGTACTCAGACTTTCCAATGTTATTTTCAGCATATTATTCACAAAACTCATCCCATTCTAAGCATCCAAACCCTTACTACTTTGATTCTACTCAAGAATTCGAACCAACAATCATCCTTCTACTTCAATCATTTCCCTCAAAACATCACAAACCCCAATTTTTAATTCACCTATACAAAGTCTTCCATTCTATTATCAACCAAATTAATTCCGACAAATTTTACCACCATGAATAACAATAATTAGGCAGAAAACGACAAAGAACAACAATTTCAACAAACTAAAATAACTCACTCATCACCCACATGAATACTAGCCCTAACTTTAGTAAATCATCCCAAAGAAAGAACCAAAAGAGTAGGGCACATACCTTTCGTGCTTAGACCCACAAAAATTGAAGAACTTGGTGAGAAATTTCCACTTCGCGATATAGATTTGTTCTTGGAAAGAGTTAGGGTTGAAGGGGAAAGGAGAATGAATAAAATTTAGAAGAGAAAATGGGGTTTAAGGGACGAATTTGGGAATTAAAAGGGAATGGGGTCGGGTTTTACCATAATACTCGGGTAAAACCCAAATTTTTAAATGAAAAAAGCCCGAAAGTTATCAGGTCCACGATGCGGAGCTGTTGCGGACATGCCTTGTGAAATTTGCTTCGTCACACGGGAGAATTTATGCAAAGTGGGAACAAGTCCGCGACGCGGTGAGGTCGCAGACTCCACTGTTAATCCTTTAAAATTTTCATAATTCTCAGTAACATGTCCGCAACGCGGAGCTATCGCGGGCATGACTTGGGATTCCATCTTCACATAGCTCCATCTTCTTGCAGAAACAAGTCTGTGACGCGGTGAGGTCGCGGCCTCCACTGTTTTTCGCCCAAAGTTTTTCCTTTTTTTTTTTGAATTACAAATTACAACTTTTAAGATATATGAAATAACCTATAACTAAAATTAAACCAAACTAACCTATCAAAATAAAATACAACGCAAATATCTTCTAGAATACAAAGTCCCGAGTTGCCTCATGAGTAGCGCCTGATTTAACGTCGGGGTACGACTCAGCTCCCCCTCATTCATTGCTCAGCTCCAAACTTTCTTCTTCTCGATCCACCTCTTGTTTGAAATAGTGCTTCACTCTCTGTCCATTCATGATGAATGTGGATTTCTTACCTTCATTCCATAACTCTACAGCTCCGCAGTCGGTCATGCGCACCACCTCAAATGGTCCGCTCCATTTTGACTTCAACTTACCTGGAAACAATCGCAATCTAGAGTTAAACAATAATACCTTTTTCCCAGGCTCAAAAAGTCGAGGAACAATATGCTTATCATGCCATCGTTTAGTCTTCTCCTTATGGAGGAGCTTAGCATTTTCATAGGCATGGAGTCTAAATTCCTCCAATTCATGTAGCTGACCCATCCTTTTTCTCCCGGCTAGTTCCGGATCCAGGTTCAACTTCTTCACTGCCTAGTAAGCCTGATGTTCTAATTCAACTGGAAGGTGACATGTTTTACCAAACACCAAGTGATAGGAAGAAGTCCCTATTGGTGTCTTATAAGCAGTCTTGTACGCCCATAATGCATCATCAAGCTTCATTGACCAATCTTTCTTTTGGGCATTCACTGTTTTCTGTAGAATCTGCTTCACTTCCCGATTTGACACTTCTACCTGGCCACTAGTTTGAGGGTGGTATGTTGGAGCTACCTTGTGTCTTACTCCATATTTGCTAAGACATTCTTCACCAATTGATTTATGAAGTGTGTCCCCCATCACTGATTATTGCTCTAGGAGTTCCAAACCGAGTAAAAATATGTTTTTTCAAAAACTTCAGCACCACTTTTGCATCATTAGTAGGAAAAGCTATTGCCTCAACCCACTTGGACACATAGTCCACAGCCACAAGTATATATTGATTTCCATTTGAGAGAGGGAACGATCCTATGAATTTGATTCCCCAGACATCAAATATTTCAACCTCTAATATGTTATGCAAAGGAATCTCATGTCGTCTTGAAATAGACTCCATCCTCTGGCATTGATCACAACTTTTAACATACCCTACAACATCTTTAAATAGAGTAGGCCAGAAAAAACTTGATTGGATCACCTTATATGCAGTGCGCTCACCTCCATGATAACCTCCATATGCAGACGAGTGGCAACTATCCATCACTTGTCTCATCTCAGACTCAGGTACACACCTCCTCATCATTTTGTCTGGCCCTTGCTTGAAAAGATAAAGCTCCCCCCATATGTAGAATCGAGCATCACAAATCAACCTCTTTTTTTGATGTGTGGTTTCACCTGGTGGAAACAATCCGCTCACCAAATAATTAACAATATTTGCATACCATGGTAGTAGGGTCACCTCTAGTGCCAATAGTTGTTAATCAAGAAATTCTTCCAGAATTTGACCTTGCCCTCCCACATGTGACGAACTCTCCAATCTTGACAGGTGATCTGCAATCTAATTCTTAGAACCTATTCGGTCCTTGATCTCTATGTCAAACTCTTGCACCAATAGAATCCACCTGATTAACTGCGACTTTGCATCCTTCTTATTGAACAAGTGCCTGATAGCTGCATGGTTAGTATAAAAAACAAATTTAGTCCCTACCAGGTAAGATCTAAATTTGTCAAAAGCATACACCAAGGCTAGCATTTCTTTTTCACTGTATAATTGGTTTGGCCTGCATCCAGTGTTTTGCTTGCATAATAGATTGAGTGAAACACCTTCTCTTTCCTTTGCCCTAACACTGCTCCCACAACCACATCATTTGCGTCACACATCAACTCAAAAGGAAGCTCCCAATTTAGGGAAGTCAGGATTGAAGCTTCTATCAACTTCTTCTTCAAAGCTTCAAAAGCTTGAATGCATTGCTCATCAAATATAAATTTGATCTCCTTATGACTGCACATGGGTCTTACAGTCTTAGATAAATCCTTGATGAATCTCCTGTAGAAACCAGCATGACCTAAAAAGCTTCTCACCCTTTTAACAGAGATTAGGGGAGGTAGCTTTTCAATGACTTCCACTTTGGCTCGATCAACTTTCAGCCCTCTCTTTGACACCTTATGACCCAATATAATCCCTTCCTTCACTAGAAAATGACATTTTTCCCAGTTTAGGATGAGATTAGTTTCCTCGCATCTAGCCAACACCCTGTCCAATTTTTTCTACACACCTGTCAAAAAACTCCCCAAAGACTGAGAAGTCATCCATGAATATCTCCACAAAATCTTCAACCATATCATGAAAGATAGCCATCATGGATCTTTGGAAGGTGGCTAGAGCATTGCATAGCCCAAACGACATTCGCTTGAAAGCATATATCCCATACGGACAAGTGAATGTAGTTTTCTCCTCGTCCTCTGGTGTAATTACAATTTGGTTGTATCCTGAATGGCCATCCATGAAACAATAATATTCTTGCCCCACTAACTTGTCCAGTATTTGCTCAATAAAAGGAACCGGGTAGTGATCCTTTCTGCTGACCTCACTCAATTTCCTGTAATCCATGCATATTCGCCACCCTGTCACTGTTCTGGTTGGAATCAACTCATTTTTTTCATTGGTGATCACTGCCATGCCTCCTTTTTTAGGCACACATTGAACCGGGCTGACCCACTTATTGTCTGAAATCGGGTATACAATACTCGCATCCAGCCATTTAATGACCTCCTTTCGCACCACTTCTTTCATCACTGGGTTGAGTCTGCGCTGAGGTTGTACACTTGATTTGTGGCCCTCCTCCATAAATATCATGTGCATGCATAAAGCTGGGTTGATGCCATGTATGTCAGCCATCTGCCTACCTATCGCCTTTTTCCTCTTTCTCAATATTTTCAGAGACGCCTCAACCTGCACTTCAGACAGATCAGAAGAAAGGATTACATGTAAAGATTCATTGGCACCTAAGAATGCATACCTGAGATGAGAGGGGAGAGCCTTTAACTCCAAATTTGGTGCTTTCTCAATTGATGGCTTGGAGGTAGTCCCAAGACTCTGTTTAATGGCTCCACAAATTTGTGAAACATACTCACATTCGGGTCATCTAGAACATTAGCCAACTCTTGGGCTTCAACATCTCCCTCAATGTCTTGGCCAATTAACACTTTCTCTAAATAGTTTCGGGCTTCAACACATTTAACTGCCATTTCCTCATCAACGACTGTAATTGCTGACAACTCCTCATATATTGCAGGCAACTTCATTGCCTTGAACACATCAAATACCTCTACCTTGTCATGAGCCCTCATTGTTAGTCTACCAGCCGCCACATCAATTAATGCACCTCCAGTTGCTAAGAATGGGCGTCCCAAAATAAATGGGACCTTTGGGTCAGGCTCAAAATCCAAGATGACAAAGTCTACGGGGAAAATCAGAGTTCCCACTCAGACTAAGACATCTTCAATAACACCATCTGGTCGTGCTACCGAACGGTCCGCTAGCTGCAACATAATAGTTGCGGAGTTGGGCCTTCCTAGTCCCAACTTGAGAAACATGGACGTAGGCATCAAGTTTATACTTGCTCCTAAATCGCACAACCCTTTAGCCTCAATACACTTACCAATTTTTATCTGAACATTGAAACTCCCTGGATCTTTCAACTTAGTTGGGAGCCTATTCTGGATCCTACACTTGCACTCCTCCGTGAGTGCTACTACTGCATACTCAGCCAATCTACTCTTGTTGGCTACCACATCTTTCACATATTTGGCATACTTAGGAATGCCCTGCAACACATCAATCAAAGTCAAGTTAACATGTACTTGTTTGAGTAATTCAATAAACTTACCGAAACATTCCTCCTCTTTCTGCTTTTTGAATTTCTGTGGGAATGGAGGAGGTGGTTTTGCTTTTGGTTCCTCATTCACCTTTTGCTCACTTGGTTCCGCTTAATCTATCTATTTTCCTCTTTCTTCAACACACTTTGCCTTTGGCATTAATTCCTCTAATGGACAACCACTCCGAATACTCACAACATTTACCTGTTTCGGGTTTGGATTAGTATTTCCAGGCAAACCCCCTTGTGGTCCAGAATTTTGGGCACTAGCAAACTGCCCAAACTGCTTCTCCAAATTCTGAGTCGCTAGTTGATTGTTTCGAACATCTGCTACCAATTTAGCTTGGTCAGCCATGATTTGGTTTAGCATGTCCTCCGCACTCATATCACCTTGCTTAGCAAACTGCGGATTACCATGACTTTGCTGGTTTCCATGGCTTTGCTG
The DNA here is from genome assembly GCA_036250505.1 of Solanum acaule. Classification (NCBI taxonomy): domain Eukaryota; kingdom Viridiplantae; phylum Streptophyta; class Magnoliopsida; order Solanales; family Solanaceae; genus Solanum; species Solanum acaule. The sequence goes on along the minus strand of JAJOOR010003758.1, from coordinate 24,732 downwards.
ATTGTAATGTTGTCCACTACCTTGTGGCCTATACTAGTTCTGTCCTTGGTGTTGGTTTTGATTACCACCCCATGAAAATTTTGGGTGATTCCGCCAACTTGGGTTGTAAGTATTGCCATAGTTTTGGTGATTTCCTCCTCGCTGGGCATTACCTACAAAATGAACAGATTATAGGTTTGCTCCAGATACCTCAGCATTGTGATCTCCACCTCCACATACTTCACACCAAGCTTATGGTTGTTGCACCATATTAACTTGAGCTTGTTGTTGTCTTAGTGGCATGTTGCTGAAATGAGTAGTCATCATATTTTGCATTGCTGAAATTTGTGTAATCGGAGTTGTCACTGCATCAATTTCTAACACTCCAACGGTCTTTTGTACAACCGGTTTAGCTCCTCCTCCATTCCACTCAGGATTACCTTGTGAAATTCTATTAAGCAATGTAAACAGCTCAGCATATGTCTTCTCCAAAGCTTGTCCACCTGCAACGAAATCAAGTAAAATTTTCATGTTTGGTTCCAACCCTTCAATGAAGGTATGGACCAACACTTTGTTAGCTTGATGATGATGTGGACAACTTAACAGCAAGGACTTAAACCTGTCCCAAGCTTGGTACAAGTTTTCCCTCCTTTATGTCGGAAGCTTAATATGTCACTTCTCAGCTTGGCTGTTTTCCCGAATGGAAAAAACCTTATCAAGAATTTCCGGGCAAGATCATTCCAAGATGTTATGGAATTTGCGGGCTCAGAGTTCAGCCATCGTTTTGCTTCCCCTAGCATAAAAAAGGGGAATAATATGAGCCTCACATAATCAGAGTTCACTCCAGTTGGGGTGTACGTGTCATTGATCTCGAGGAAATTATGAATCTGTACTCGTGGGTCCTCATGAGATAGACCAGTGAACTGCCCGTTTGTGTGCAATAGTTGAACCATGTTCTGCTTCAATTCAAACTTCCCACCAGTTGCAAGTTTCTAAATACTTGAGGTAACATTGGTGGTTTGTGGGATTGCCACATTTCTGCCATCACTACAGGTGGGTCTTGATCCTCCCTTTCTTTTGAAGTTTCTGGTTCACTAGCCACAAGAAGAACAGAATAAGTGAGTCTTCTTTGCCTTCTCCGGTAACGAACAAATCTCTCTGGTTCCGCTAGAGGCTCTACCAAGTCATGGTTGTCTTCCAGTGTGAAAACCTGACACAACCTGTGAAATGAAGAGCCAAGATCAAGTTGTCAACACTTGTACAAATAATTTAGACACTCAAAAATTAGATATCTACCGATTTTAAAGTCCCTGACAGCGGCGTCAAAAACTTGTTGTGTCCAAAAGCACACGCAAGTACACGTGGTCACTCAAGTAGTACAATGACTCTTTTGAGCCGGATTTATCGAACCCAAAGGACTTCAAAAGAACAAATAATAACTTTATTGTGTCTAAAATAAATTTACTTATGCGACAGATAATTTCAAGAATTTGTTTATAACTACTAAGTTGAACAATCTCCAAAATTAATTCTACAATTAAACAAGTTCAAACAAGGGAATTTCACAATTTGGGAAAATATTCCAGGGTTGTAGCATATACCGATTTCAAGCATAATATTAATTCATCCTAGCATTCGACAGGTTAACCTCATTATGGATTTACAAGGTTAATTTTACGATCATGATCTCCCGACCTCTAATCACCTACCACCATTGACAGCCAAACTACATCATTGAGCGGGGATAGAAATGAACCAATAGCGGAGCATTAATCTATCATCTTGGATATTAATCAAGCGCAATACATAGGTATAAGACTATCCTATATACGAAACACTCTAAGCTTTACCCTAGAATGAACACGCTTCTCACATTCTTTGGTCTATCTCTCTATTCATCTTCCAAATTCAAAAGTGGACAATGAGTTTATTTTAATGTTGATCAGTCATTAAAATAGTTAAACAATAATGTAAGCATAAACCACAAGAAAACCCATCTCATGCTAGAGACAAATATTATTACACCATTAATCGTAGCTACAACCCTAGAATAAGGGAATTTAGCTACTCATAGAACAAAACATCATCAAATAATGTTTATGGATCATAAAAGGGTTTACCAAAATGAAGGAGTAGAAGAAAAGCTCTAGATAGTGTCAACAAAATTGCCCAAATCGTTGTTCTCTCATTTTTCAAAAACTGGATAATGATAAATTAATACAACTAGAATATTTATAGTCTGAAATAAAACACGTGACTAAATTTTGGTGTCCAGGTCCACGACGTAGACCTGTTCCCTCGTCTCAATTTGTACGTAAGAGGATCGTCTCCGCGACGCACTCCTGACGCGCACTACACTGTTAAGTGGAATTCGTATTCTACATGCAAGTTTCAACTCCGCGACACAGAGTTGATCCATCCTAGTGTATTTTCCAGCTTCTTGGCCATTCTCCTCAGCAACTTCATCTTCTATTTTCTGGCCTTTTTCCAGGTGCCCCTTTTTAGCTCCTTCTTTGTTTTTCACTCTGAAACATCTAATCATATTGGTTAGAGGAAACGACATCAATAGACTCTAAAATTTTAGTTCCGACTAAGAAATTGCTCTCAAACTTAGCTATATATATGGGATAAATTGGTTATTAGGCGCATAAATACTCATAAGATCAGATAGGTATTACCATATTATATGTACAATATGGGTTGATTTGTGATGGTGTCTAGACTGTGTTGGTCTAAACACATGACCATAGCATAATTGCATCTGTTTTGAAAGAAAAAAAAATGTTTCAGATATACTTTTGAGTAATCCCTTTTTCTACTGATTTTTAGCTCCTTAGGAGTAGTATTACTGATTTTTACTATGGAAATTGGTTTTGAGGAGAAATATTCCATTTTTGCCGTATAAGGCATATATTGATAAGCTCTGGCAGCCCGCAAATTGAATGTTCTAGGTTTCACTTTTTGATAAGCTGAGGTAGGGTTCCATAGTTGCCTGGGGTTCCATGGGACAACCGATGAGATAAATCCAGAACTTTTTGCATTCATCCTGCAATGTCCACATGTTTGTGTGTTTTTTATTGTCTGTGATTGTTTGAATGGTGTGGTAGAATTGTTGTTTCTCCTCTTGTCGGTAGTTCTGGATTCTTTTAGCCCTTATCTTATCCTACTAGTTTCATCATGCTGCTTTATATATATTTGATCTTTCTGAGCTTGGTCAGCCTATGATGCCTACTGGGTACCCGTATTTTGGTACTCATACTACACTTATGCATCTTTTTATGATGCAGCTCCCAGTTAGAGCCACCCTCATTGAGCGTTGGATCTCCCTTGGTCTTCACAGACTTGAATCATGGTGAGCTCCTAGCGTTCAGAGACTTGTTGCTTTCCTTCTATTGTACTGCCTTGTATTTTGTACTTTGGATTAGTCTGTTCTCTTGTGTATATGATTTTTCTGTACTTAGTAGCTCCTGTATATGTGACACCAGGTATGGGGACTGGCTCTTGTGTTAGTTTGTATTCTTGATCACTTTTGAGCCACTTTTGTATATTTTTTATCGCATTACATATTTATGATATGACACTTTCTCTCGTATTCTATTTTCACTTCCGCATATCCTTATTTTTTTTACTTAAGTTGTTTCTTCTACATCTTGTGTCGGGTTTAGGCTTGCCTACTCATAGAGTTATAGTAGCTGTCATCATGGCCCAATTTCGAATCGTGACATTTCCGAACTTCTATAAGTAACTTTTGAATGTTTATGTGTTTCCCCAAACTTTATTTTTCAAAATTAAACCACCCTCAATTTTAAACAATAGATAATTTGCTCCATTATTTTATACGATATCTACTTTGTGTTTAATATTTTCAATCATTCATGATCTAAATTTTTGTATATTATATATAATATTTATCTCTTGGTCAAAGTATTTCTATATTTTTATTTAAGAAGAACTGGAGGTGACTAAATATGACATAGCACAACTTCATCTAAGTGAAGAAATGACTTTAGATAAGAAGGCATGGAGGTCCAGGGTTAGGGTATTACTAGGTAACTGTATTGTCATAATTTGTGAGAGAGAAGTAGGGGCTAGTCTCTTCCTCTCCTCCTTCTAGTGAAAGTCCTATGTCGTTGTTTTGTAATTCCTCTTCTTCATTAGGTACATGGACCTTTCCAGGGCCGACTCAACAAGATCGGGGGCCTAAAGCCAAACCTTAAAGAGAGGCCCTAATATTTTGAGAAGTATTTTGTTTCTTAAATCTCTTTAATAATTTTAGATCACTTGCCAATAAGTTTAATAATTCATTTGTGTATTATGTCCAAGGTAATGACTATGAATTTCTTCATGCTTATTCTTCAAATATGTTCTTGCAGAGATGGATCAAATTAATAATCATTTCAATTAGACTTTAAAAATTAGCATTACTTTCTTGATATATCTTTTCATTTGTTCCCCTAAATGCTAAATTATTTTTCCAAAGAGTTTGGATCACGTCAATAATTCTTGACAATACATTTTTCCACTGCACTTTATCTCTATCAATTTGTTCCTGCACAACTTTATTAATTGTTTTTTCATGAAAACTCATTTCTAAATCAATACATGAGCTCATATTATTAATAATATATTCATTCTTTACTTCATGGACTTTGAGCTTAACACTAAGATTTCTCGAATCATTACTACCTGCACTAGCTAGTTTACTATTACAAATAATAGAAGTTGTGCTAAATAATTTACAACAAAAACAAAAAATTTATCCAAATCTTTAGAGTAAATTAATCATTTTCTTTCATGTTTTTCTCTGTTTACCAATTTTTGAATATAGTGTGTTGTAGAAAAATGTCGTATGTATTTATCTTATGGAAAATTTATTTCAGTCATTCTAAATGGTCCCTTTTCTACTAATAGATCTATGAATTTTGTAGCTACATCATTCCATTGACTTGAGACAAAACAGAGAAAAGTAAGAGGGCGAGTATTACCTATTGCGGAATAGTGAACAGGGGCTTGCGGTCTCCGAATCACACGCAAACACGAACAACGCTTATATTCGAGAGTCATTTAATGTCTAACTAACGAAATAATCTAGTGTAAATATATAGATAGAGTTCTATAAAGAAATATGACTTCTCTGACATGAAAAATTGAAGTGAGATTTAATATAATTAATATTTTATTTATTTTAGTCAAGTGAATAGGCTTTAAATATATCATCAGAAAGAACTATTTCCTCATTCTTATCAGCATTTTCACAAAGAATCATCATGTCTGAAATGCTACCTTCATAACAAAATCAAGAATCTGAAGTTTGGTCACTTATCTCCTCTCCTCCACATGATCACTTCAACAACAATATACAAAATGAAGAATCAATCATCTCTGAATCTACAAAAGATAAAGTTGTAGACGAAATAGAGAACTAAAAAGCAACAGAAAAAGGAAAACTCTCAGCATTTGATCTGTATGAAATGAAGTGTGTATGTCCAAAAAATGGACAAAAAGGAAAGTCTCCCAAGCCTGAATTTTATGAATTGAAACCCATCGGTAAGTCTGCATTTTCCAATATTATACAAGGAGAAACTTCAGAAATTAAGTTGACAAAACAAGATAACTATGATTATTATATGGATGTAGCTATCTTGAAGTCTATATACCATTACTTTTTTAATCATGGAGTGATTCCATATCCTAATTATTTAGAGAATTTTATCAATTACATCGAGGCTTCAATTCCCAACTTGAAATTTCGTGGTCAGGCATTGAAGAGTAAGATCATTATGTTAGAGAAATGTTTCTTAATTATTTTGAGAATTGCAGTATATGACCCTAATATAATCAACCCCATTCATCGTGAAAATTTTGACTTGTCTATGGGTTTATGGGGTTGATTTGGGAAACTATTATCAAGTTGGTAAAGAGATAGACGAAACTGATGACAATTTGGGAAACTGGAGGTGTTGATCCATTCTTAAAGTTTTAGATCTATGTTTTCATAGCAGTATTTTGAATTGCTTATGCTTTTGCTTGTATTTTCATTTCACTTGAAAAGTTATTGTGGAATTGTAACACCCATCAACTAGAAAGAGCTAGAATTAGAAAGAGTCATTTTTGGAAAGTATGAAAATCTGGAAATTTGACAAAATTAAGTTAAGTATGAGTTTTGGGTCAAATTCAAATGACCATAAATCGTAGCTCAGGATGAGTTAGGTGTGCTACAAGATACCATAGGAAATATCTTTGAATTATCTTTCCAACGCCTCCAAGTTTGCATGATTTCGAGTTCGTATGAGTGAGATATGCCCATTTGAAGTCGGGTTGTCTAGATAAGGAAAGTCAAAACCGGATTTTAAAGGGGTATTTTGGTCTTTTCATCACCCAACTAATTAAATCCATTTTTAGTAAATTATTTGGGGTCTAAACTGAGTTAGTTTACGCTATTGAGAATTACGCTAGGGCTTTGAGAGAAGAGAAAAGAGGAGGAAAGGAGAAGAAAAGTTCAAGATTCGTCAAGTTCTTGCGAGCTTGGTTGTGGATTTCGCCAAGGATTCAATCCTACGAGGTATGTGAGACTTTCTTAACGTTGGGTTCATTCACCCACGTGCCAAACATGTTTATTTCAGCGTGAATTCGTCCTAAAAGGTTGAAAGTTTGATGTTCTTTATATGTGTTCTTGAATTTGTTTTCGTTCTTGAATTAGGCTGAGATTGATGAGTTTTTGAGATTATTGTGTTGAATTATAGAGTTGTTTTGAGTTAGGTTCTTAGGTACATTTACTGGGTATCTGAATCTAAAGAGAATTTGGGAAAAAGGACCGAGTCTAGGTGAATTGAGGTTGGAAAATGAAGAAGGAAAAAAGTCGGGTGAATCAAGGTGCTAGGTCTGCATCGCAGACCTGTTCCTCAGGATGGGAAAATTCTTCCTCGCGACACGGAGCGGTCACGGGCCGTTCTGCCTCAAAATTTATTTCGCGACCAAATATTTAAATACATCTACGCGTCGTGGACTTGCTTCCAGATAGTGATTTCTTGATCGTTTCTCATGTTTAACTATCTAAAAACACTCCTAAACATCAGGAGACCTTTCCTATCACAAATCACAATCCTTGAATCCATACATTCAAATTCAAGGAAAGTTTAGAGCCAAGTCAAGAGAAGTTTATAGAGTCTTTCAAAAGTCTTTTACAAATGATTTAAACTTTTTTTAAGACTTGAGTTTTGAGTTAAGTAAGAGTAACAAATGAAGTTCATTTCTTCAAAAAGAGTATAGGGAAACTAAGTATTCCCAAAGAGTAAATGTTTTCACATTTGAACAAGAGAGGAAACATCGATTTCCAAAAGAGCCTTTGAGCTAGTTTTTTGAGTAATTATCTCAAATCACAGAAATAGTTTGTTTTTAAAACATATGAGCTGATTATATTTTGGGAGTAGTATTGAGCATCGATATGGGGTCGCAAGTTCATAATAGCTCAAGTCTCCATAAACCATGTAGCCATCATGGGTATAAAATATCATAGTTTTTAGATGATTCCTTAGTGATTTTTAGCATAGACTAGTGGATCCACTAAGTTCAGGCGTTCTATACGACGACAAAGTATAGGACAGTTCTGGCAGTGTGGGCGAGACGTTATATCATCACTTAGGCTCATAGTGATGGTTGTCGGTTAGAGAAAATCCCATAATATTTTATTAATTTATATGTAAACTGAGTTGTTATTTCATATCTTTAACAAATTGAGTTGCTACCCACTGTTTTAAATGCTTTGTATAAACTGCACCCTTATTGTTGTTTTTACTTTGCATTTGAATTGAGTATTCGTGAGTTGAGTAAAGCCAAGGTAAGTGTTCCTTTCAGATTCTTTTCAAGCTTAGGTCATGTTTTAATTTTCCCCTCGCATACTCGTACATTCAATGTACTGATGCCATTTGGCATGCATCATTTAATATTGCAGACATAGGTAACCAGGATCAGCATCCAGCGCCTCGTTGATCCAGTTGAGCACTCAGAGGCAGTTGGTGAGTCTCCTTGCTATCCGGAGGATCCCTTATTATCTTGTTTTGATTTAGTACTTTAGCTGTTAGGATGATCGGGGATCTTGTCCCGACATCCCTCTTTGTTTTAGAGGCTTCATAGACGAGTAGTTATAGTTCTTTAGTCTTGTATTTCAGATGCTATGAGACTTGAGTAGCCATTTTGGCTAGCTAGTTTGAATGTTTCCTTAAAAACATTCTAAGTTTAATTCATAAGTTCCTTATTTGAGATTATTTCTTATGTTTAAGTCTTCCGCTGAGTAAGTAAGTCAGGCCAAGGGACTTGGGCCGGCAATGGTTCTCGAGTGCCAGTCCCACCCAGGGTGTAGGCTTGGGGCATGACAAACTTGGTATCAGAGCACAGAGTTCAAGAGTCCTAGGGAGTCTATGAAGTCGTGTCTGTAGAGTCCTAGTTATCGGTGTGAAGTATGTCACATCTATAATTAGGAGGCTGCAATACTTAGGAAATTATCTCACCTCTTTCACACTCATTTTGTGCGTTAGAGTTTGATCTCTAAAAAGTTTCTTCTAATTCGTGCTTGCACATGTTTTTAGTTGATCATGCCTCCACGAAGAACTGTTTGAGGTCGTCCTGCTAGAAGGAATGTTGAGGAGCAAGAGGTACCTAATGCACCAGAAGTGCAACCCCAAGGAGAGATCACCAATGCTGAGTTCAGGGAAGTGATTTGAATGTTAAGCCAAGTTGTGACCAACCAAGCTGGGAAACAAAGAGGGAATAGACAGAAAGTGGTTGATACTTTGAGGATCCATGAGTTCTTAAGAATGAATCCTCCAAATTTCACTGGTTCAAGTAGTACTAAGGATCCAAAGAATTTTATTAAGGAACTGCAAAAGGTATTTGAAGCTATGCATGTTGTCGATGCTGAGCAAGTGGAACTAGCTGCATATCAATTGGGGAACGTTGCTAGGACTTGGTTTGACCAGTGGAAGAAGAGTAGGGCTGAGGATGCACCGGTTTTGAGTTGGGCTGTGTTCGAGAGTGCTTTCTTGGGGAGTTTCTTTCCCCGGGAACTAAGAGAAGACAAGGTACGGGAATTTCTTACCCTTAAGCAAGACTCACTAAATGTTCATGAGTACAGATTGTAGTTCACCCAACTTTCCCGGTATGCTCCGAAGATGGTTGCAAATATGAGAAGCAAGATGAGTCTGCATATTACTGGGTTGTCCCGTCTGTCAAGTAAAGAGGGCAAGGCAGCTATGCTAATTGGGGACATGGATATATCAAGGTTGATGGTTTATGATCTAGAATTGGCTGCCTTAGTATTTTCTTTAAAGATATGGCACCATTATCTCTATGGTGTTCATGTGGATATGTTCACGGATCACAAGAGTCTTCAGTATGTGTTTAGTCAGAAAGAGCGAGGTGGTTAGAGTTACTCAAGGATTATGACATGAGTATTCTATATCACCCAGGTAAGGCTAATGTTGTTGCTGATGCCTTGAGCAGGTTGTCTATAGGTAGTACCGCCCATTTTGAGGAAGATAAGAAAGAGCTAGCAAGAGATGTACATAGGCTTACACGATTGGGAGTTCGTCTCATGGATTCCACAGAAGGAGGGGTAGTGGTGATGAATGTGGCTGAATCATCATTAGTGTCAAAGGTGAAAGAAAAGCAAGACCAAGATCTTATTTTGCTTGAATTAAAGGGAAATGTTCATAAGCAAAAAGTATTTACTTTTGAACAATGGGGAGATGGCATATTGAGGTATCAAGGTAGATTGTGTGTACCAAGGGTGGATGAACTTCAAGAGAGGATCATGGAGGAAGCTCATAGCTCCAGATATTCTATTCATCCGGGTTCCACAAAGATGTATCTTGACTTGAGAGAAGTTTATTGGTGGAGTAGTATGAAGAAGGGCATTGCATAGTTTGTTGCTAAGTGTCTGAATTACCAACAAGTTAAGGTAGAGCATCAAAGAAGGTCCGGTGGTATGACTCAAAATATAGAACTTCCGAAATAGAAGTGGGAGATGATCAATATGGACTTCATCACAGGTTTACCAGGGTCTCGCAGGCAACATGATTCTATTTGGGTGATTATTGATAGAATGACAAAATCAGCCCACTTTTTGCCGGTAAAGACTACCTATTCAGCAGAGGATTATGCAAAGTTGTATATTCAATAGGTAGTCAGACTTCATGGAGTTCCGGTATCGATTATTTTAGACACAGGAGCACAATTTACTGCACAGTTCTAGATATCTTTTCAGAAAGGTTTGGGTTTAAATGTGAACTTGAGTACTGCTTTTCATCCTTAGACAGATAGTCAAGCAGAGCACACTATTCAAAATTTAGAAGATATTTTGAGGGCATGTGTGATTGATTTCAAGGGTAATTGGGATGATCACCTGCCTCTCATTGAGTTTGCTTACAACAATAGTTACCACTCTAGCATCTTGATAGATCCTTATAAAGTTATTTATGGGCGAAGATGCAGATCTCCTATTGGATGGTTTGAAGTTGGTGAAGCTGGGTTGATAGGACCAGACCTAGCTCATCAATCTATGGAGATGGTGAAAGTTATTCAAGAGCGATTGAAAACAGCGCAGAGTCGTCAGAAATCCTACACCAATGTTAGGAGAAGGTAGTTAGAGTTTGAAATAGATGATTGGGTATACTTGAAAGTTTCACCTATGAAGGGTGTTATGAGATTTGGTAGGAAGGGGAAGCTTAGTCCCCAGTATATTGGTCCTTACAAAATATCCAAGAGGATTGGCAATGTAGCTTATGAGTTAGAGCTACCACAAGAGTTAGCAACGGTTCATTCGATATTTCACATCTCCATGTTGAAAAAGTTCATTGGCGATCCTTTACTTATCATACCAACTGAAGATATTGGTATCACGGATAGCTTATCTTATGAGGAGATTCATGTGCAGATCCTAGACCGCCAAGTTTGCAAGTTGAGAACAAAAGAGGTAGCATCAGTCAAAGTTCTTTGGAGGAATCAGTTTGTTAAGGAAGCCACTTGGGAAGCTGAGGAGGAAATGAAGAAGAGATACCCACATCTCTTTGAATCCAGAGAAGTTCCAAATTAAGGTACTAATCCTTTTCTTGGCTTTTATTTTAAGTTGGCATGTTGTATTTGCTTTTTTGCTTGTTGGGTGTTTGAACTGAATGTTAGATGTTACACCCTTAGCCTGCCAAGATTGATCTCATTCGAAGCTGAATGTTCCAAGGGGCAGATATTATAACACTCCGCAACTAGAAAGAGCTAGAATTAGAAAGAGTCATTTTTGGAAAGATTGAAAAATCTGGAAATTTGACAAAATTAAGTTAAGTATGAATTTTGGGTAAACTTCAAACGACCATAACTTCTATATCATGATGAGTTAGGTGTGCTAGAAAGTATCGTAGGAAAGATCTTTGAATTATATTTCCAATGCCGTCGTTTTTTACTCAGTTTCGAGTTCGTATGAGGGAGATATGCCCATTTGAAGTTTCTCGATAAGGAAAGTCAAAATCGGATTTTGGAAGGGCATTATGGTCTTTTCACCACCCAATTAACTAATTTCATTTTTTGTAATTAATTTGGGGTCTAAAATGAATTGGTTCAGTTTACGCTTTTGAAAAATAAGTTAGGGTTTTGAGAGAAAAGCAAAGAAGAGGAGAAAAAGCAAGGAATCGTCAAGTTCTTGAAGTTTTGCTTGAGGATTTCATCAAGGGGTGATCCCTACGAGGTATGTGAGATCACATAGCATTGGGTTAGTTCACCCACGCGCCAATCATGATTTATTTCAGCGAATTTAGATTATTGAAGGTTTAGAAATTGAGTTCTTGATGGATTTGTTTGAAGTTTCTATTGGGTTCTTGATTGTTAGAGTTGTTGAGGAGTTCTTGATTTTGATTCATGAAATTAGGTGTCGTTTTGAGTATATTCTTGCATATTTTGATTATTTAGTCAAATCTAAGTGTTTGGGGAAAGATTCAATTGAGTTTAGAGGGTTTAGAGTTGAAATACGAGCAAGAAAAATCGTCAAACAACTGGGGAAAGGGGTGGAGCGTCGCGCTAGCCAGAGCGCCCCACAAAGTGTTATGAAGTTTGACCCCTGGGGCACCGCGCCAGCCAGAGCACCCCAACTTCAGTTCTGAAGTTTTGGGTCTGGCGCACCGCACCACTAAGAGCGCCAGGGATTCCAGGTCTTCTACTTCTTCCCACTTCTTTCCGTACTAGTTCCCTTGAAACGAACCTATGTTTCCTAGTTGACTCCTACACTCCAAGGTACGTCTAAACAACATGAAATCATCCATAACATCATATCATGAGCCTTGAATCCATAATTAAATTCAAGGAAAGTTAAGATTCAAGTCAAGAGAACTTAAGAGTCAAGTCAAGAGAAGTTCATAGAGTTTTCCAAAAGTCTTTTACAAACGTTTTAACTTTGTTTAAAGACTTGAGTTTTGAGTTGAGTAAAGAGTAAAGATTGAAGTTCATTTCTTCAAAGAGTATATCGGGACTATGTATTCCCAAAGGGTAAAATGTTTTCACATTTAAACAAGAAAGGAAACCTTGATTTCCAAAAGAGCCTTTGAGCTAGTTTTTTTCAGTTAAAGAGTAAAAGCTTTCACAATTAAGCAAGAGAGGAAACTTTGATCTCCAAGATAGCCTTTAAGTTAAGTTTTGAGCAATTATCTCAAACCACAGAAATAAGTATGTTTTTAAACATAAGAGATAGTATCATATTTTGGGAGTAGTATTGAGCACCGATATGGGGAAGAGTTCAGACAACTCCCAGCCCCCATAAACCATGTAGCCACCATGGGTAGAAAAGGGTCATACTTTTTAGATGATTTCTTAGTGCTTTTAGCATAGACTAGTGGATCTACTTAGTAGTCAGGTTTTATACCCTCGACAACGTATAGGACGGACCTGGCAGCGTGATGTAAAATGTTGTATCATCACAATAGCTCTTACCTGATGGTTGTCGGTTAGAGAAACTCCCTTAGCAGTATTTTGTATTTTTATATACATTCAGAGTTTATATTGTATCTTTGCATACACACAGAGTATTATTGTATTTCTAAATACACTGAGTTGATATCCATGTTTTAAAAGCTTTTCTTTATATTGCATTTACATTATTGCTTTATATTGAAATGAGTTCAGTTCAGTTTAGTTCAGTTGAGACCAGGTTTGTTCCTTCAGTTCCTTTCAAGCTTATGTCTTGTTTTAGTATTCCCCTCGCATGCTCGTACATTCAATGTACTGATTCCATTTGGCCTGCATCTTTTTATGATGCAGATACAGGTAACCAAGATCAGCATCCAGCGCTTCGTCGATCCAGTTGAGCATTCATAGTTTTGTAGTGAGCCTCATTGCTTTCCGGAGGATCCCTTTTATTGCTTTCAGTATTAGTTAGTTCATTAGGATGTCGTGGGTCTTGTCCCGACATCTATCTCAGTTGTTTTAGAGGCTTCATAGATAGTCAGATGTTAGTTCTTGAGTCTTCTATTTCCTGTTTTAATGGTTGAGACTTGAGTTGTCACTTTGGCCAGTGAATGTTACTAATTTAATACATTCTAAGTATTTATTGAGCAGTTTAGTTTACTTTTAAAAGTATTATTTTTCATGAGTTAAGTCTTCCGCTGAGTAAGTAAGTCAGGCCAAGGGTTCACTTGAGGCCAGCAATGGTTCTCGAGTGTCAATCCCACCCAGGGCGTAGCTCGGGGCGTAACAATTAAGGTAATTATAACTATCAATTAAAAATAATTAAAACAGAAAATTGAGAGAAAATTAAGGGGATGTTAGAGATAGAAAAGTAATAATGACAAAATAATAGGTAGCAATAAATGACTTGTTTCTTGCAAATATAAGGAAACGGATGTGATTTTATTTTTTTACGTTTTCTAATAAATGTAGAAAAAAGTCAAAAAATTTGAGAAATTTTTTTAGTGACATTTCACTTCTTATAAATATACTCCCTCCGTTTCACAAAGAATGACCTCCTTTCCTTTTTAGTCAGTTTCAAAAAGAATGATCTCTTTCCTTTTTTGGTAACATTTTACTTTTTACTTTCCGCGTGGCATGTTTAAGACCACAAGATTAAGGGCAATTTTGTACATTTGACATAACTTTAATTTTGGATTACAAGATTCAAAAGTTTTCTTTAATTTCTTAAACTTCATGCCAAGTCAAACCAGACCATTCTTTTTGAAACGGAGGGAGTAATACTTAGTATATATATAGAGAGAGACACATTCATATATATTAACGACTTCAAAAATATTACCACTTAAATCACAAAAATTATAATAAAATCTTACAAAAACTTTTATATATATATATATATAGAGAGAGAGAGAGAGATAGAGAGAGAAAGAGAGACATATTTATATATAACGACTTCAAAAAATTACAATAAAATCTTGCAAAAACTTGAATAACAATGACATTGATTAAAAACAAATATGACTTACCTCTTCAAATTAAAAAAACTCCATATTAATTAGCCTGTTATAACATGATGATAACATATATAAATTAAAAATCAAGGATCAAGAATAAAATAAAAAGAAGAAAAAAATAAAAGAAAAGAGAAAAACACTTGCCTGAGACCTAAAAGAAAAGGTATAAGGAGTATACATATATATATATCCGAAAGGGTAATGCTAAATGACCAGAAAATTTGGCCAGAATTTGGCCAAAAAATTAAAAATTCTATAATATTTTTTTATTTAAAATAAACTAATCTTTTTTTCCATTTTTTAGTTAAAAGGTATTAAAGTTAAAGGGTAAAAATGTTTTAAAAGGTAAAATAACATAGGTAAAATATCATTCTAACCAAATTCTAGCCAAATTTTCTAGCGAAAAGAATTTTTCCTATCCGAAAATAGAGCATGAATAAGAAATAGGAATGATGTCAATTAATTGTTCGTGTTTAAAAGCAAAACAATAACGGATGCTACGTGCTGAAGCATTAATTATTTTCCTAATTTAATTGCCCATTATGCTAATTATGAGGAAGGAAGTTACTTTTTAAAAAAGATTAATAAATAGAAATTGAAGAAAAAAATTAAAAATTACGAAAAAATAGATAAATAGTAATACTGATCAATAAGGCATGTCACATCAGCGGTCCTATCATTCAGCTTTATTATATATATATATATATATATATATGACATATACATTAAATATAGCTATTTTTTTTAAAAAATGTCATACTTGTATTTACTCCAATTTAATAATCCTAAAACTATAATCATTTTTGTAAGTTGCTCAAATATTTACAGGCACATTTATATGGCCCAATATTAGATCAGTCATACCTAGCCCAGATGATCAATTGAAGCAATTAAGCCCAAACCCAAATCACTTCAATAGCTAGTAACGTTGAAAATGGAAAAAAATAATTAAAACGTAATGTGTGTCATACATATATTTTGTGTGTTACACATTCATCTTGTGCGTCACGTGTGTATGTTGTGCTTCACACATGCATCTTGCATATCAAGCGTCATGCATACGTGCATTACTAATAATTAGTAAGCTCTTTTTAAAAATCACGTAACATTGCTACATATGATTGAATTTAATTTTTAATGAATTTGTAAAAAAAAGGTAAAGATGCACAATGAAAATTATGAAGCGTATATCTCCTGTAAGCCAGAAAATACATCTTATATTTTCTTGCACAAAACTACCTTTTAAGCAAAGTATATTTACAACATTTATCTAGGGTTGAAAGCCTCCAACAAATGATCGTACTTACACAACAACACTAATGAAGACTTTCATCTTCAAAAAAGTGTTGAAGAGTAAAAAATATGAGTTTTATATCTCATGTGAGGCAGCAAATTCTTCTCATGTATTCTTAAAGCAAATTCATTTTTGTTTGGATAAAATGCTCAAGACATTTATAACATGCCCTACAAGTAGAGACACGAGAGGTTGAGCTGGACCAAACAAGCAGAAAAACCTCATATTTCTAACTAGGATAAATAAAATTCTTCTTAATTAAAATAATACGTATAACTACCCCTGCATAAATTCATTTCTTCTTAATTGTTGTTTCTTTAATTTCCAGGCAATGTATGGCTGATGAAGGATCGATGTCAAGCTTATCAAGGATCAGAGACTAATTAATAAATCTAATATGTATTTTTATCTATGTTGTTGTCTATGTTGTTGCTGTTGTTGTTGCTGTTGTTGTTGTTGTTGTTGTTGTCTATGTTGTTGTTGTTGTTGTTGTTGTTGTTGTTGTTGTCTATGTTGTTGTTGTTGTTGTTGTTGTTGTTGTTGTTGTTGTTGTTGTTGTCTATGTTGTTGTTGTTGTTGTTGTTGTCTATGTTGTTGTTGTTGTTGTTGTTGTTGTTGTTGTTGTTGTCTATGTTGTTGTTGTTGTGGTTGTTGTTGTTGTTGTCTGAACCTATTATTATTATTATTATTATTATTATTATTATCTGAACCTATATAAGTCCAGAGTTGATGACTGTTACATCTCGAGTTCAGGACATATTTGAGCCATAAAGAGCTAAAAGTGATCAAAATAAGCCACAATTCTTGAAAGTAACAAAAATAGGCTTAGTGTAGTTTTTTCTTTCGTTTTATCCAAAAATATAAACGGCAGACGTTAGTCTGTTAACGTTTATGTTTTAACATAAAGTGCAACTTTTTCTTACACTCTATAAAGTGCAACTTTTTCTTACACTTTATAAAAAAGTTAACTTTCCGAAAATATCCTATTGCAGATTTTATTAGTTTATTTTGGTTTTTCTCCTCAAGTCTAAATTACTACTTCACAAAATATTAGCACTTATTCTAAGAGAAAAATCATGCTATTGATTTTAACTATATATAAACTCTCTCTCTCTCTCTCTCTATATATATATATAATAATAAAGCGAGATATAGAATAGGTGATCCGGTGGCATGTCTCTATGGTCATCATTCATATTTATCTTTTTTTTCCTCATTTTTTTGGATTTTTCTTTCATTATTCCTTGCTTTTAACATATTATTATAAAATCCTTGAATATTCCCAATTAAATGAAAAATTAAGAACAACCCCTTTGTGAATGTGTTAGGAAGCTAAAAAAATCATCAGACAATTACTCAAGTTTATTATCCAAATTAATTCTTTTAAAATTTAATAGATGTGGCTAATAATGTGTGGCTAAGGGATCCTATTAAATGGCAAATTGAATATTTTCCCTTGGATAAGCTACAGAAAAATGGCAAACTCCATTATATATTGAATTAATATAGTTATAGTATACTTTATTTATGTTTTATGGATATATTTAATTATTAAATAGCAAATACTATTCTACACGCATAATAAAGATTTTTTCACCAGTTTTCACGCTTCAATGTTCCCTAGTTTCCTCTTTCAAAGCTTCTCTTTCAATCTTCCCCAAAATCACCAGTTATTTCTCAGTATTCTCCTTACCATCACTGGCTTTTTCTCCCTAAAATCCTTACAATTCACGATCTTGGCTTGATTTTCGGAGGTTATTTGTGATTCAGATTCATTAGGTTTCTTCTAATTCCATTTTTTCTCTTTTTTCATGAAGGTTATAGTTTTATATATGTTTCTACCATGTTCTTAGGGTTGAAGTTGAAGGGGGTTTTTCCACCATTACATGGCGGAAATTACTACTCTGAAGAGGGTCACAAGAGGTACACATTATTCCGATAAATGTTTGAAAGAAATATCTTCGTTTGATTTATGTATCACTCAAATGCAAGCACAAATTTTAGTCTCTATTATTGCGATGGAGATCGAGAAGTGATAAAAGTTTCGTAATAACCCCATAACTTTGAATCTGAATGGTGTATCAGAAAAAAGGCTAATTCTTTCAAGAGGAAAGAAGGTTCAAAACCTGAGAGGAAGAAACACAAATTGACAAGAGGAGAAAGGTTAACAACATTGTTTCCTGTAGGAGTGGGAAAATGTAGTTAATCAAGAACAAGAATAAGAAATCGAGATATATATATATATATTTCAATATTTCACATAGTAGAATACCCATATACATATGTAATTGGATTGTATTAGTTTCAACGTCATATTTTGATGGGTTGTTGTTCAATACTAATAGTAGTCAAACAAATATCTTACTTCTTTGCCTTCAATGTATGTTAATCAATTATTATATTCATGTAAATATACTATGATTTGAACTAGAGGATGGAATTAAACGGGTAAATAACATCAAGAGAAAAGAAGGTTTAACAAAAGAGAAAACTATTCTTGACAAGAGAAAAAAAAAGTCAAAAATATTACTTCTAGTAGCAATGGTAAAAAAGTTATAATAGAAGATCGTGATGAAGAAATTGAGGTGTGTATATATACTTTCCAAATTTATATATTGTGGAATACGTATACATGTGTTACTTATATTGTATTAGGTGTTGTTGTCACTTGGGCCCTCTTTTATACATTTATACATCAATTTTTATATTGTTCAACCAATTATCTGGTTCTTGTATTCAATGTATGGTAGACAATTGTTTTAGTCATATGCATGTTGTGTAAGTTGAACATGGAGGTTTAAAATAGAGTAAATACTTGTCAAATTATTAAACTGTGGAATACTTTTACACATTGGATAGTTCTACTGTATTTGGGCTTATTGTCATCTGTATTTGAATATTAAAAAGCTCTTAAAATGTGAGTAGTTAATGTAACGTTAGTTTTATATTTTTTTTAAAATGTTTGAATACTTGGATCCTTTTCAAACTTTGGATACTTCAATTGCATTTCGGGTCACTGTCACTGTTATTTGACTATAGTGTTTCAAATGTTAATTAGCTACTCTAAGTAGTAGATGTAAATGTAGGTTTATTGCATTTTCTCTATGCAGATATATCATATTTTAAGTTTTTTTATTTGTATTTGAATATTACCAAATTCTTAAAATGTTGATTAATTTTTAAATAGTTAATATGTAATGTAAGTTAATGCAAGTGTAGTTTCATATTATTGTATTTTATGCATGCAGGGAATCAAATTTTATGTGTTAGATCGCCCAATCGAATCCTCACACACACAGGTATATGCAAATTATAACATAGTTACTGATTTGAAGGTGAAGCTTACACCGACTCAGTTTAATCGATTCAAGAATATCTGTTTTGGGGTGTATACCCGAATGCACGAGTGGCTGGCGCAAACACAAATCTATAGGTACTTCATGGTTTGTGAATTGGAGGACCAGAAACAATCGACCACATGATAAATACCTCATGGAAGGAATATTCAGTAATAACAACAATCCGGTAATTTATCAAAAAGAACGTCTATAATTCATACTTAAATGATAGAGCAGGGGAGGGTTATAAGAGGTGTACAATACAATGCTCATTCTGTGGATGTTCCTCTTTTTTGGCTATTGAGATGTAAATAAAGATTTTGCAATGACCTATACCGACGCAACAACTTAATCAAGATCAAAGGTCAAAATGTGTCAAGAGAAAATAGAGTGTTGAACTTTCGAAATCTTCAAAAATGTCCAAGAAGAAACAGATGAATCTGAAAAAGACGCATTGTATCATACCTTTCAACACTGTATTTGTATTCATATTTCTTTTTAGACACATCTGTTGTGTACATGTTCATTATTTAATATAATTAAGCAACAAAATACATGTGTTTATATGTATCACAAGTTGTATTCTTTGTATTCAATGTATCTTTTTTTGTTTTTTTTCATATTCTAAATATATATTTTGATGTGTTGTATCAAATTTTATTCATGTTGTGTGGTACAATTGTGTTCATGTATCAATCCTAAAAAAACAACACACGTTTGTATTAGTTACTAGTAACTATAATAATAAGTATTCAAGAATTCATAAGTTGAATGAACCAACAAATACATGTATTTATCTTATAACACAATTTGTATTCTTAAATTTGTATTTGTATTCGATGTATCCTTTTATATTTTTCATATGTGAAATGTATAATGCATGTAGCAGTTCTGAAATTGTTTGACACCATTGTATTGATGCATCAATCCCAACAAAATTTATACAAGTTGTGAAACTCAAGCAATAATCATCAAATCAAATTGACGTGATTTTAAGATTTTAAAAAATAAATTCTGCCGTTTTAAATGCCCTCAAATTTTGATTTGTACATTAATATACAAAACAAACAAATTTTGGATACATAGAATACAACGATTTTACCATAATAACTATAACAACTCGTGACAATTATGATAACTATAGCTAGAGAAATATGGTAACCCCTAAACTATAATCATTTGTGTAAGTTTCTCAAAACAAGAAAGTTTTATCATTAAACAGATGAGAATCCTAGTGGATAGTAGATATGACATGATTCTTGTTAATTTAAAAGTGGCAAATTGAGGGGTTTAAGGAGAGCAAATTAAGGGGCAGACAATTATACTAACAAAATCTCCTTATTTAGAGGATAATAATTATGAATGTCATTGTATTTTAGAAAAAAGGACATATACATTAAATACAACTATTTATAGACATAAAATATAGTCATTTTTTAAATACCATACTCATAGCTACTCCAATTTAATAATAAAACTATAGTCATTTTTGTAAGTTACTCAAAATTTACAAGTACATTTGTTTGGGCCAATATCAGAATAGGTCCAAATATAGACATCAATCAGACCTAGCCCAAATGATCAATTGAAGCAATTAAGCCCAAACCCAAATCACTTCAATAGCTAGTAAGGTTGAAAAATGGAAAATAATAATTAAAATGGAATGTACGTCATACATATATTTTGTGTGTTACACATTCATCTTGTGCATCACCCGCGTATATCGTGCTTCACACGTGCATCTTGCATATCAGGCATCATGTGTACGTGCATTCCTAATAATTAGTAATCTCTTTTTGAAAATCACATAACATTGCTATATATGATTGATAGAAGATAGAATTTAATTTTTAATGAATTTGTAAAAAAAAAAGGGTAAAGATGCACAGTGAAAATTATGAGGCATAAATCTCCTGTGAGCCAGAAAATGCTTCTTATAATTTCTTGCACGAAACTACCTTTTAAGCAAAGTATATTTACAACATTTATCAAGGGTTGAAAGCCTCCAACAAATGATCGTACTAACACTGAAAAATGGCATTTTGTAAGTGATCAATCTACTAAGATGACAATTATTATCTCAAATGATTTAAGTGAAAAAAGGCAAACATGACAACAAAATTGTTCTTCTCATAGCTAGTTAGAAGACCATAAAAAAAAATATTATCCGACAATTATTTACCTTAACCCAATTGCATAATAATTCAAGAGTATAATTGGAAAGAAGTTTCTTATAAAGTTTTAATCATAAGTGGAAAACAATGAACCAAACACTTGGTAAAAATAATTCATGCATTACTAATCCCAGCATTACTAATCCCTGCATTATTAATTTTTGTACCAAACGACCCCTTAATAAAAAAAAGTTAACTTTCCCAAAATCTCCTATTTACCGTACTACTCTAATCAACTCCATCTTACACCCTCAATATTGCAGATTTTATTAGTTTATTTTGGTTTTTCTGCTCAAGTTTAGATTACTACTCCACAAAATATTAGCACTTATTCTAAGAGAAAAATCATGCTTTTGATTTTAACTATATATAAACGAAATATATATACATATATATATATATATATATATATATATATATATATAATAAAGCTAGATATAGAATAGGTGAGGTGGCATGTCTCTATGGCCATCATTCATATTTATCATTTTTTTCTCATTTTTTTGGATTTTTCTTTTATCATTCCTTGCTTTTAACATAGGGAAATAGGACAAATACACCCCCGAACTATCGTAAATGATATGCAGATACCCTCTGTCATACTTTTGGGACATTGATGCCCCTGCCGTCCAAAAACTAGAGCATATATGCCCTTCACTCTAACGGAAGACTAAATAGGGACACGTGGCACAATATTATCCGTAGATATGATATTTAATAAAATGTCGGGTCGGTGGATAAGATTATGACACGTGTATGTCCGTTAGTATAAATGGTATATATGCTCTAGTTTTTTTATGACAGAGACACCAATGTCCCAAAAGTATGATGGAGGATATTTGCATACCACTTACGATAGTTCAGGGGTATATTTGTCCTTTTCCCTTTAACATATTATAAAATCCTTGAAAATTCCCAATTAAATGAAAATTTAAGAACAACCCCTTTGTGAATCTGTTAGGAAGCTAAAAAATCATCAGACCATTACTCAGGTTTATTATCCAAATTAATTCTTTTAAAATTTAATAGACGTGGCTAATAATGTGCATAACTGTAACATTCATTTCATTGCATTCAATTTATAATAAATTTTATATTCACTCCAAATGTAAATGGCTTCACAATTTTAATGAGCTTAAAAAATGAAATGTCACCAAAGATGATATATATCTTTTCGGTGCAAGTGAAGATTCGCTGAATACAACAAATTCATTATCAAAAAGTCTGAAATCACCCAAAGTATTCATGTAGACGGTTGTAATGTTGATAATATTGGTGGCGGTATAAGATTGAAGAAATGTCAAATGTCATCTTGGCTTCTATGTATTAGAACCAGGTGGTATGTTGATTTTATCACTATTTTCTTCACTGAAATTTTGATATTAATATTTTAAATGATGAATTAGTGTCTATCTATTTAATAGAAGAAGACCCTAAGACTGATGATGAAGCAATGAGATCAATAGATGTTATATTTTGGAAAGAGGCTATTAAAAGTGAATTAGACTCTATAGTTTCTAATCACACTTGGAACTTGTATGATTTACCTAAAGGTTGTAAGTCCATAAGTAGCAAGTGGATATTTAAGAAGTAATTGAGACCTGATGGTACAGTTGAAAAATATAAGGCTAGACTTGTGATTATGGGTTTTAACCAAAAGAAAGGTGTTGATGGTACAATTGAAAAATATAAGGCTAGACTTGTGATTATGGGTTTTAACCAAAAGAAAGGTGTTGATTACTTTGATACTTATTCTCCTGTGACTAAAATAGCGACCATTAGAACTCTTATTGCTTTAGCCGCTATTCATGATTTAATGGTACATCAAATGGATGTCAAAACAACACTTCTAAATAGTGATTTAGAGGAAGAGATCTATATGACTCAACCTGAAGGGTTTGTGACTCCAGGACAAGAGGATAAAGTATGCCAATTGAGAAAGTCCTTGTATGGACTAAAACAAGCACCTAAGCAATAGTATGAAAATTTTAATATCACATTAGTGGATAATGACTTTGTTGTAAGTTCATGTGATACATGTGTTTATTCTAAGATGATAGGTTCATATTGTGTGATTATATGTTTATATGTAGATGACATGTTAATCTTTGGTCATAATGAACTGCTAATGGTTTCTCTTTGTGTCAGTCTCACTACATTGAAAAGATGTTGAAAAAGTTTGATTGTTTTGATGTAGTTCCAGTGAGAACTCCTTATGATCCTAGCATATACTTGAGGAAGAATAAAGAATCTACTGTCTCTCAAACTGAATATGCTAAAATAATTTGGAGTGTAATGTTTCTAAAGAACTATACTCGGCCTAATATAGCTTATGTTGTTAGTAGATTGAGTAAATATATCCATAATCCTAGTAGTGAACACTAGAATACTCTTCATCGCTTGCTAAGGTATTTGAGAGGTACTATGAATTGGTGTTTGCACTTTAATAAATTTCCTGCTGTTTTAGAAGGTTTTTGTGATGCAAACTGGGTAACTGACAATGATGAAGTTAGCTCTACCAGTGGCTATGTGTTTACTTTTGTAACACCACGTATCCGAAAAGAGACCAGATTTTAGATTTCTGGTGTTGCAGGTGGCACTCACGAGCACCATCCACGGGCTGTAGGAGGACCCACGGTCCGTCCTACAGGTCCGTGGTTCGTGTCAGCAAACTCCCCCAGAACTCAGCCAGAAATTCGGCTAAGTGTTGACCCACGGCCGGACCTACGGTCCGTAGGTCAGGTCACGAACCGTAGTTCGTGTCCGTGGATTGATGCCCCTTAAGCCCAGCCTCTGACACAAACTACGGTCGACTAGCACGGACCGTCAATCGATCCACGGTTCGTAGGTCTGACCGTAGGTGAGGGTAGTAGCTAGTTAGCTGAAAATTTTGATAGGTCAACTTCAGATGGTCATAACTTTTAGCACAAAATTAATTAGGTGTCTTATGACCTATGATATGATACATAATTGAATTATCTTTCCAACGCCACCAAGTTTGCTAAATTCTGACCTTCGAGTAAAAAGTTATGCTCGTTTTAGTGAAGCCCTGTCGGGCAGACTCGACCGACAATTCCACTCGACGGACCGTCGATTGAATGCCAGCCCGTCAGTCCCGTCCGTCAGTCACTCCGACAGCAGTTAAGTCAGGGGTCTTTTGGTCTTTTCCTATTTCATTTAACCCCTAAGGTACGTCGTTTAGACCCTAAATCATGAGGTTTTAGTCAGTTTAAGCCTAGAAACATAACTAGAACTTATCCAGGTCAAATCATTAATCAAAACTTAGAAAATTAGAAGCAAGAGAGGAGAAAAAGGTCAAGAACCCTAGTTCAAGAACGCAACAAGGTTCCATCAGTTCCAGCCCCGAAATCGAAAGATTTCTCCGTGAAATTTGTCACCAGGTATGTGGGATTTCACTAGTGGGTTCCTTTCGCCCATTAGGTCCCTAGAATTCAGTCAGTTTCTTGATTCTCTTATTATGAATAGACCTA
>JAJOOR010003757.1:0-19878 GCA_036250505.1 Solanum acaule | reverse complement strand
ATGTAACAATTGATTCTATTGAAAAAGTTTTCAAAATTATAATCAATAAAAAGAGATTTAAACATTTGTATTGTTGTATAACGTACATATATTTATTCCTTGCTAACAAATATTGCAAGAAATGTTATATTGTTAATTGAAAAAGAAGAAATAATTATTAAATTATAACCCATTGCAAAAAAAAATTGGCATTTATGAGAATAAAACATAAAAAAAAAAATTCAAAAAAATATAACTCCATTTTCTAAATGAACAGGCTTTAAGTCACACATTTTTAAAATTCAAATAAATATAAGGGTAGTATTTAAAACAAATTCTCTCTCCCATTACTTTTACTTTTCCACTATTCTAAAAATAGATTTTCACTTTTACTTGATCACGATTTCAAAGTCGGATCTCAAGTCGGGAGTTGGGGTTGGGTCTCGATCGAATGTCAAGGTCAGGTTCTTCTTTTAAAGTCGGGTCCCGCATCGAGTGTCAGGGTTGGGTCCTGGTTCAAAAGTCTGGTCACAGTTTGGATCTCAGGTCCCGGGTTAGGTTTTCGGGTTGGATCTCAGGTCCCGGGTTAGGTTTTCGGGTTGGATCCCATGTCGGGTGTTGGGGTTGTGTCCTGGCTCAGGTGTCAAGGTCGAGGTGAATTTAATAATTATTTTCTAGAAAAAGATTTTCTTTGTATCATACTTTTATCATCACTCTTTTCATTTATAAAAAAGAGAGCACATTTTTCTTTAACTAAAGAGAGAGTTAGTAAATGATTAAATAAATTTAATATGGATATAATATATAATATTTTAAGGGGCGGGCAAATAAAAAATATTAAATTAACGACAAGAAGGAGTACTATGTAAAGTGAGCATTACTAATAACTTTTGAGTTCTTTAATAACTGACTAATTGAGCAGTTATTTTGGGATATTTGTTTTGGGGTAAAACAACACTTAAAAATGGAACAGAGAAAGTAACATTTTTAATGGAGATCTTATCCATCCTAGAAATACGATTGTTCGATAGAGCGTATTAAAAAGAAAAGTCATGTATTAAATTTTTGCATTACTTATATCTAATTTGGTACACTTTTTCGATCAATGTTTGCACTTTATTTGATACTAAGATATGTATAACTAATACTTGAAAATTCATGGTATTAAAAATGTAAGAGGTTTATGCATAAATTATCATAATTAAATACACAATTTTATTCTCAAAACATTTTCAACATCCTTTGATCATATTAGTATATTCGTAAATAAATAATCTTTTTAAAAATTATACAATGTACGTTATTTTTAATACGTCAAGTCAAACAATACATAAGAAATAATCTTTGAATAACATTATTAATATATAATATTCTTATACACGCTAACAAACGCGTATTGTTATTTCATCTTTTCTCGAATCTCCCATAACGAAAAAAAATATGATCTATAGATTGTATTTTTTTTATTTAGTTTTTTAGCATGAATTGAGTTTGTAGAGAGCGAGTCCCAAGGGCTTCAATCAAAAT
Organism: Solanum acaule; assembly: GCA_036250505.1. Classification (NCBI taxonomy): domain Eukaryota; kingdom Viridiplantae; phylum Streptophyta; class Magnoliopsida; order Solanales; family Solanaceae; genus Solanum; species Solanum acaule. Next base: position 18,372 of record JAJOOR010003757.1, on the reverse strand, counting down.
CCGTTAGACAAGAAATATAATTCCACGTGCAGGCATACTTCTATAAATACAATATAATTTTCACTCAAAAACTTCTCTAAAGGTGGCACAAGTCCAATCATTAATCAACAAAAAACAATACTTTTACATTGTAGATTCTTTTCCCCTTTCCATTTTTCATATTTAGTTCATCATTTCATATATTGTGACACTTGAGTTGTTGATCCATTTTTCATATTTAGTTCATCATTTCATACATTGTGACACTTGGAGTTGTTGATTCTCATAAAATCTTTAAGATCAAATTCCAATACCAAGTATGAGAATTTGATCATCAATCTTTTTATTTTCTGTCGTTTAAACATTAGGTCAATATTGAAAAACAAAAAAAAAAAGTTAAATGGATCCTGTATGTGATTTGTGTAGTGAAGCGAGGGCAGTGGTGTATTGTAAATCAGATTCAGCGAGGCTTTGCTTGCAATGTGATGACTATGTGCACTCACCAAATCTTATATCACGAAGACATTCACGTTCTTTCATATGTGACAAATGCAATTCACAACCATCAGTTGTGAGATGCATGGATGAGGCAATAAGCTTATGTGAACGCTGTGATTGGGATGGAAATGGCTGCATCGGGACAGGGCATCGACTCAAGAAGTTGAATCCTTACACTGGATGTCCCTCTCCTGATGAGTTTACAAAGATGTTGTCACAAGTTCTTGAAATGCCTATTGGTACTGACACTAATTTTGGAAGCTTTGGTAATTCTTTTTGTAGCTCATTGAGTATTAATGAGAATAATAGCAATTTGGAGACTAAAGTGAATGAAGGTTCATTTGTTCCTAGTAAGCTAAATGAGTTAGCTTCTAATTATAAGTTTGAAGCAGCGTGGGCAATTCCTCTCGAACCAAATTACCTGACTTCCTATCACCCAGATCTGACACCCTTCTCAGAGGGATCTTCCCTTTCTAAGGTTATATTTTACTCTTAGATTTTCTACTATTTCCTTTTTTGTTTGTTTGCATTGTTTTGATATCCGTCACATGTGTGAACTGTTCTAAGAAATGACGTCATAATTTAGAGGTGAATTCAGGATTTAGACTCCGTGAGTCTTGGTGTTGAATATGTTGTATGCACTAATAGTACTTTGTTTGTTTACTTCAAATGCAGAAAGATTGTCCGATTAAGGATCTTGGATTACAGGAAGGTGATGTTCTCTCAAAAGGTGTTGATTTTGATGACGTGACATTGGATTTCAACTGTGGTTATGAGATTTTGCCCAATTCACTACCGACTGGATTCTCCGATGAAAACAAGGAATTAGATTGCCTAGTCATGGAGAAAAATTCATCCGTCAGAGGATCTAATAACGTGGAAACATCTCACGAGGTTTGTGTTACTGCTTTCTTAATTTACTCTCTTACGTTCCCCATAAATCGAGTTTTAAAGACAGTCAACCAAATGCAGAGGAACCAGATTCTACTGTTGACACAACTAAGGCAACTTGTTAATAGCTTTTTGTTTTGGTGGCTTGTTTTAATTTGTAAATATCTGTTACTTACTATACATGTGCCTTTTTGTGTTTGTTTTTTTTTGGAGTAGCTTTAGTTATTCCATTTGTACTTTTTGTTAGGCAACATCTTCAGTGCAGCAAGAGTGTATGGGGTTGCAGTCCTCACAAATGTCTGCAGCTGCGAGTTCAACAAATCTATTGCAGACAATGAGTGCCAATGCTAATTGCATGCTTATGAATTCCAATTGCAACGGAAGCATTGGCGCCTTACCCTTTCTACCTGCACCAATTCATCCAAGCATGTCATTATCACTCTCCAACATCACTGGAGAAAGTTGTGCAGAACAAGATTGTGGATTGTCACCGGGGTTTCTGAATGAAGCACCATGGGATTTGAGTTTGGAAAATTGTCCACAGAAAAGGCATGAAGCCAAGATGAGATATAACGAGAAAAAGAAAACTAGAACGTAAGTTGATCCATATTCATCCTACATTTGATCTGGCATAGCTTGTTTATTGCTTCTGTCATATTCATTCCATTGTCTCACTAAAATTTGTTAGTTTGGGTTAAAGTCCTACATTGGTTGACGAATGGACTGGTGATCTGTTTATATGGACTAGAACAATCCCCCCTCATGACTAAACTTTTGGGGTTGAGTTTGGCGTAGGTGTCATATCTTTACAATATTGCAACATTGTTTTGAGAAGTATCTATGTTCAAATAGGGGAGCTTCCAAACTTTGATCTTTTGCAACTCTTGCATTTAGAGTCCCTATTAATGTCGTTTATTTTTCTTCATTTTCACCTCGAGTAAACTTTTCATAGATTCTCTTTATTCCCTAGGTACAATTTTACCAAAAATTTCTATACCAATTTGCTAGTACCATTTATCTAATCTTAACATTTTCAGTACGTAGATTCGTTAAGTGATTAAATAGCAACCTTTTCCCTTTATTGATATTATGCTTTGTGACATGAAGGTTTGGTAAGCAAATAAGATATGCTTCACGTAAGGCTAGGGCAGATACCAGAAGACGAGTTAAAGGTAGATTTGTTAAGGCTGGTGAAGCTTATGATTATGATCCATCTGAAACAAGAGATTTCTGAGATAAGACGGCTGATTTTGGTCTCCCTTCTACTTTGTCAACACTTACCAATGTATTAAGGTACCTTACAACAACACGCGTCAAAATAATCAAATAACTTATGATGTTGTTTCTACATCTCTATTTGGCTTAGCTATGATGACAATTAGGCTCAATGAGTTGAACTAACTTTCTGATTAACCTGTAAACTGCTAAGGTAGGAGGCCTGAGAAGACCTTCTAGTAGCTTGGAAGTCATATCTAACTATATTCAACATAATGGAAAACGTGGACGACTAAATCAAAACATGCTCAAGACCTGAAACACTTTTTTTTTTGCTCGACTCTTATTATCATCCCAGGGACCTTCTAGGCTAGTTTAAATAAGCAAACTCTTGTGATCCCTTAGATAGTTGTGTCTTAACTTACGCTATGACATGTCACCTTTTTTGTACTTTAAACTACACTGAAGGGGAGTAATGCATACTGATGATCGATGAAATATTTAGAGTTCTCTTTTTAGAATGACTATGGTGCTGCATCACATTAACTTGTTTACTATTTGAAATATTTCCAACTGTGCAGAATGATGATTTATGTCACGGTTTTTCTTGACGTTAACATCTTTGTCTATCTGTATAAAGCAGGCCTTTAATGAACACTCTGAACAAGAAGAGGTTGTCATGATTTACAATGGCCTAACTGGTATTTCTACTAGACTGTTGCTTTCTCATAGATAATTATAACAAACATGTACTCTCATTATAGTTCGCGTTTATGTTGGTATGTTTTCTTATTCTGTTTTCGTTCTTGAAGGATCGCACAGTCAGATGATACAATTGCAAAAGGACTCTGCATTTCCTGTGCATTCGGAAGTCAGAAAACCTCAACGTATGATCTGTTGACGTTTTCTGACTTCAATGAAATCCATATCCGGTGCCATCTAATAAGCTTCGACATTATTAGCACTTAGATCGTTTGCTTTCACATTTTCCTTCTCGTTTAATAGACGATTTCTATTGAACTCAAGCTATATTCATCTCATTGAATTGGCTTTAGCAATTTTTTAAATAAGGTATTTTGAAGGACAGAACAACAACAGGGATTTGTGGCCAAAATGGTCACCTTAATTTTCCCAAGTCTTATTACAGTTAGATACTTGTGGCACTGAGTGAGCAATCTTGGCTTCCTTTGTGCTTGGATGCTCTTATGCTCACTCCGTTCCAATTTATGTGATGTAGTTTGATTGAACTCGAAGTTTAAGAAATATGAGAAAACTTTGCAATGTTCCAAAATTACCTACACCTTTATACACTTTTTGACTTTTTGCCAAATAAGTGGACCCAACATGGGTAAAATGTTGATAGTGTCATTAAATATTTGTCAAATAAGAAATGTGTCATTTTTTTAGAGTTACTAAAAAGGAAAGTGATCAAATAAATTGAGACAGAGGAAATATTATTTTATAACAATGTGTATGCATCAGAAATTTGTATCTTACTAACAAGTAAACACTATAACTACTATTGCCAAGAATAAGGACCCGTTTGGCCATAGATTTCCCAAGTAAGATTTGGGGGAAAATTTGACAAATAGTGTTTGTCCATATAATTTGTCATTATTTGACAAATAACCCAAATTCCCAAATACTAAAAAAAATAAAAAACTGGTATTAGAGCCAAATCTCATTATTTGGGAGCTTTTAAAAATTCAAATTTTACACCAAACTTCTATCTTTTACAAAAACACCCTCTATAGTTGTTGTTTGCGTTGTATTACATAATTTTTTACTGAACAACAAAACAGTGATGGAATATTCAATGAATATGAAAGTGATGATATGGTTGTTGATGAAAATGTCGAACAATCGGTTCAGGGTAACAAAGTCATTAGCTTCATCTACTTCATAATGTATGGAATGATGTTTGTTGCACTCGCTCGGAACTACCACATTGCTCTAGTGTCATGGACACTATTTGTTATTTGTTGTAACGAAGATCCAATTGACTTGTTGCGGAAGTCATGAATCTTGTTACGGCGACGTTTCCATCTTGTTATGTAATACAACCCTATGGTTAATTTCGATAGTTTTTAAAATTTATGGGTATAAATCATATTTCTTAAAAACGTGAAATATGTTTCACAAATACTATGGCAAAACACATGGTGAAACTTCACCCAAATAATATTTACAAAAAATATTTTAAAAACTATGGTCAAACACTAGCTAAATCTCAAACTGAAATTATAGCATCCAAGATAATAGCATCAATGTGGTGCTGTATCACTACTATAAAAAAGCTCAAAATCAAGGGCTAAAATCGACAGATAGGGTCGGTCTTTTAAAGAAACCTGATGCCAAACCGCTGAATTGTACGTCATTGCTTTTTCCATCGTCGCTTTTGTGAATCCGACTGACATGATCGGTTAAAATTGAGGGACAATCAACCCTTTCTGTTGGTTTTCCACTTGTAATCGAATCCAAAAATATTGTATGACTTTGGACAATTCTATCATTCAGGCACACATGCTCTTTTATGAAATATTTTCATTGGTTTTATTTATACTCTTGAACTGCAATTTTGCACTTCAAAAATTGACCTGTCCGTCGGTAAGGAAAAAAAAAAGGGGGAGCGGAGGGAGGGGGGAATACATCGATTTCTTTTAAAAAAATAATTAAATAAATGTATAATTTTTGCGTGAAAAAAAAAACGATAGCCGACATGTCCGTCGATTTTTGTAAAAAAAAACAAGGGACGCTCGTAGACTTTTTTCAAGTCAAGGTTGATTTTCCCTCGATTTTTTTGGACCGACCCTGTTTATCGATTTTCTATCCGTCGCATTTTGCATTGTTTTTAGTATTGTATATAGGAGTAATAACCGCCAAACTTCTCTTGGTTTCTTCTTCTAAACTCATTGAAATTTGGTTAAGGAATCCAATCCTATTTGGACATGATTTTGTTATTTGTGTCTACCTCCACACGATTTCTCTTAATTTCAAATTTCTTTTCTTTGTTGAAACTATAACAATATTTCCATGTTGAAAATGTCTATCTTAATCCACACATTCAACTCGTAAACACAATTCATCAAGAAATTCTTCTTGCATTTAAAATCTATATGTTGCATAGCTTCTGATCAACAATAGTCTTCAATTGAAATATTATTCTTTCACTATGTGTGTAGAACTTCTACAACTCAATTGTAACATAACTAATTTGTCCATGAGAAATTAGAAGAAGGAAAAGAAGAGATATTAGGAATTCAATTGATTGGTCATTCACGCAAGTTGATGGAATTAAATAGCTATTACAGATAATATAAATAGGGAAAGAAACTAATAAAATATTACATAATATCCTAACTGCCTAATTAAATGGATTAGGGTATATTTTCATATCTAGACTATCTAATCATACCTTAATTAAATATTCTCATATCTACCATATCCAAATATACCATAATTAACACTCCCTCTCAAGCTGGAGTGTTAAGTCATACGCTCCTAGTTCGCCACATAAATAGTCAATTCTAGATCCTCAAAGTGATTTTGTGAAAATATCTGATAGTTGATCTTTTGAGTTGACAAAACTTGTGGCGATGTATCCAGACTCAATCTTCTCTCAAATAAAGTGACAATTTATCTCAATGTGCTTTGTTATTTCATGGAACAGTGCATTAGAAGTGATATATAGTGCAACTTAGTTATCACAAATCAATGTCATCGATTCAACTCCTTCCATCTTCAATTATTGGAGAAGTTCTCTCAACTATATAAGCCCATATGTAGCTAGTATCATAGCTCGATACTCTGCCTCTGCGCTTGATCTAGCTACGACAACTTGCTTTTTTTACTTTTCCAAGTTATTAGATTGCCTCCAATTAGAACAAACTAACTTGAAGTGGACCGCCTTTCAGAAGGAGATCCTTCCCAATCTGTATCAGAATATCCAACAATATTGGTGTGTCTCTTATCTTCATACAATAAACCTTGTTCCAGAGATCTTTTGATATATCGCAGGATGCAAATCACTGTATTCCAGTGACTATCACAAGGTGATTGCAAAAACTGGCTAACTACACTAACAACAAATGAGATGTCTAGTCGCGTGATCATGAGATAGTTGAGTTTGCCAACAAGTCTCTGATATCTGCTAGGATCTTTTAGAGGATCCCCCTGTCCTAGAATAAGCTTAGTATTTGGATCCATTAGACTGTCTACATTTTTGCAATCCAACATACCAGCGTCTTCCAAAATGTCTAAGGCATATTTCCTTTGAGAAATAGCAATACCATTGCCAGACTATGCCACTTCAATGCCTAGAAAGTACTTCAACTTTCCCAAATCCTTAGTCTGAAAGTGACTTGAGAGGTGTTGTTTGAGTAGAGCAATACATTCATGATCATCTCATGTGATAACAATATCATCAACATAAATAATTAAAAAGATATCTTTGTCATGAGATAAATGCATATAGAATACAGAGTGATCAGCTTCAAATCATTCCAAATTATTGGACAACAGCTCGAAAATGATCAAACCATGCTATAGGAGACTGCTTGAGACCATAGAGGGATCGACAAAGTTTACAAACAAGCCTAGACTCCCCGTAAACAACAAACCCAAGTGGTTGCTCCATATATACCTCTTCAACAAGTTCTCTATGTAGGAATGCATTTTTTATGTCTAGTTGAAAAAGGGGCCAATGATTCATTGCTGCCATAAAGATAAGAAGACGGAAAGAAGCCATCTTGGCAACTGGTGAAAAAGTATCTCCATAATCGATGTCATAAATCTGAGTGTATCCCTTAGCAACCAGTCTCGCTTTGAGATGATCAATAGCTCCATCCGATCCTACCTTAATTGTGAATACCTAACGACAACCAACTATGGTTTTGTCTTCAGGTAAAGGAACAATCTCCCAAGTACCATTATTATGCAAAACAGTCATATCCTCAATCATAGCCTGACGTCAACCTGGATGAACTAGTGCTTCTTCCACAATTTAGAAATTTTGGTTGATGATAAGCTAGTAAGGAAGACATGATCTGAAGGTGACAGATGATGATAGCTTAAATAAGTAAAAATGAGAGTTTGATTTGCAGTAGTTCTAGTACATTTGCGAAAAGCAATGGAAAGATCATCTGATAAGTGCTCGACCGAAACAGAAGACGTTGTTGGAGCAGGTAATGAGTCACCAAGATTGCCTTGTGTACCTGTATCATAGTTAGAAATACTGATTGAATTAGCAAGCTCAGAAGGATGTTGAAGTCGTCAGGAATAGACATTAAGAGTCGGAGGTGGAGCAAGGGTGGCATAGTTGGAATTGGAAGGACTGATATGGCCTTTTGATTTTCCATATTAGGAGAAAAATGTCACTCCCCGAGTCTACACCCTGGATGTGGCCGACACTCGAGAACCATCGCTGGTCCCCAAGTGAACCCTTGGCCTAGCTCAATTCTCAGCGGAAGACTTACTCAAGTGAAATAGGAACCTCAAATGCAAAGTCAACTCATAAAGATACCATTAATAAAAATAGTTTAACTCAAAGACATCTGCAATACTCAAATGAACATAAGTGCTCAACTCAAAGTCTTTAAAACATCACAAGGGAAATGGGAAGACTCCCCAACTACTACAGTTTATGAAGCCTCTAAATACTATGATGAAAGTCGGGACAAGACCCACGACATCCTAACAAAACAAAACTGAAATTTAATTGTAAAGCCCTCCGGAAAGCAAGGAGGCTCACCAAAGCTAGCTGGAATGCGACTGGATCAACGAAGCCCCAGTTGATGATCCTGAATACTTGTATCTGTATCATGAAACGATGCAGGCCAAATGGAGTCAGTACATTGAATGTACGAGCATGTAAGGGGGAACACTGAACATAGAGATACAAAGCTGAACTGATAGAAAGAGAACATACTCATCTCGACTCATTTCAACTCAACTCAAAATGAATGCGACAATAACAAACGCAAGATGTATAAAGATCTTAAAAATAGTAGATAATAACTCAATGTGTATAAAAATACAATAATAAATTATTTACTCTTATTTGGGAGATTCTCTAACCGACAACCATCACTATGAGCTACGTGATGATACATCGTCTCGCCCACGCTGCCAGAACTGTCATATACCTTGTCAGGGTATAGAATATGCTCAACTAAGTGGATCTACTAAGTTATGCTTAAAAGCAATAAGAAATCATCTAAAAAGTATAACCTTTTACCCATGTTGGCATACATAGTTTATAAGGATTTTGAGTTGTCTGAACTCATCCCCATATCGGTGCTCAATACTACTCCCAATAATATATAACTCATGCTCATATGTTTCAAAACATAACTCTTCCTCGGTTTGAGATAATTACTCAAACGATTTCTCTTAAAAGATATGATGCTCAAAACTCCTCATAAACTCATTTAGAAATCAGTGTTTCTCTCATTTAATGTAAAAGCGTTGACACTTGGGAATACTTAGTCCCCTCATACTCATTTTGAAATATGAACTAAACTCTCCTCATTTGCATACTCAAGTCTTAAATCAAGTTTTAAAAGATTGTAAAAGACTTCTCATAATGACTCAAAAGGTTTCTCAAACCTTACTCTTAATCTTTAATTTAATTTGAAATAAATATTTAAGAGTTACAATTAGGATATATTTAGGATCTCGCAATGATTAATGAAATTTTAGATAGTTAGGATTAAGAAGAGAGCGAAGACACGATTTAAAGGAACTTAAACGGAATGAAAGAGGGAAAAAGAACAGGGGCTGGCGACCCTGGCACATTCCTGGCCCCTGCGCCAGCTCCTAATCCTCAGAACCCCAATTCTGGTGCACTTCATGTGTGGGGCGCCAACCCCTTTGGCGCCTCAGTGGCGCACCGCCCCACCCTTTGCCCAGAAAGTTCGACAAATTTTTCTTGCTCCATACATGACCTAACTCATCTAGAATCGAATGATTTCCTCCAAAACTCATTTGGATTCTAAAACCCAACATAATTACAACGAAATCCACTCAAAACCCACCAAGAACAACACTCATTCGCAAGACCCTCACCTCAAGAACTCAACAAAACTCCATTATCAAAGAATAAAGCACAAAACCTTAAGAACTTAACAAGAATCTCAATATACTCAATCTCATGAACGAATTCATAAAGGAAACTCATTATTGGTGTGAGGGTGAACAAACCCATCACTATGAAAATTTACATACCTCGAAAGAACTAAGTTCTTGGCGAAAATCCTCAATGCTTGCAAGAATCTTGAACATTTTTCTTTTTCTCCTCTTAAACTTCTCTCTAAAACCCTAAGCGTGTTTAGAAATTGAGAAAACTCATCTCAATCCGTTTAGACAACTATTTGGGTGGTAAAAACGTTTAAGGTTGGTGGGATAAGGAAAAGAACAAAATATATCTCCTTAAAATGGATGAATTGCCTTAACTAGACAGGTTGCACTCAAATGGGCACATTTCTCCTTCATCCAAACTCGGAATTTAGCAAACTCAGCGGAGTTGAAAAGAAAACTGAACGACCTTTGATTTGATACCTAATGGGCCACCTAACTCATCATATGTTGAAAGTTATGGTCTTTGAAGTTGACCCGAAACTTAAAAGCTGACCAAAGTTCAAGGTGTTATAAAAAATACAGAGATGTTTTCCAAGATGACACGACTCACATTCTAACAAAGATAAACTAGATAAACAGGGGACCATCTTTTGCAATTTCAAGAGACTTGGATGACTCAATTGACTATGGAGCAATTCAGAAGAAACGGTGGAAGTGAAAGCAACATGTGGTGTTGGAATAGATAGGAGGTACAATCCTTGTGACTCATGTCCTTTTCCAATCATCTGTGCCGTACTCCGATCCTGCACAATAACAGAATCATCAAGGAAGGTTACAACACATTGCAGTTTTTTTGTCATTTTGCTAATAGAAATGAGATTATATGGGCATTCAGGTGCAAAAAGGACTGATTTTAAAGTTATGGAAGGCAGAGGGTGAGTTATACATATCCCTTTTACAATAGCCTTAATCCATTAGTCAGAGTAACAGTAGAGAAGGTAGAAGGGGTAGTAAGAGTAGAGAGAGTATTTTTATTACCAGAAATATGGTCAGAAGCACCAGAATCAAGAATTCATTGTTCCTGAGATGAAGACTGTGTGACATAATCAAATGAGTTATCAGGTTGTATTGTGCAAGCAGCTGATAAGGTTGATAATTGTTGTCTTGATGTTTGGTACTGAAGGTAGTCATTATAGTCTGCTCCAGTTAAAGTGATAGATTGAGATGATCCATTATTGACATTAGGTATAGGTAGAATACCATCTCTATTATGAGTCATATTTTTTATGTCGATGACAATCATTATTGTGTGGAGGCTTACCATGAAGAATTTGACATTTCTCTCTTACATGCCCTTTATTATTACAATGAGTACAATGTAAAAGGAGAAGTCGACATTCCTCTCGTATATGTCCTCCCTTATTACAATGAGTGCAATGTTTATTATTCCTCCATTTTCCTTTCATGTATCCACTTTAGAAATTGTTGGTTTGGAAAGTCATGATAGATGCACCATAAGAATTTACCTCAGGTGGTGCAGATGTGATGCGCAGTAATTTTGCAAATACTTCTTCCAAGATAGGAACATATGGTCAAGAAAGGATTTGGTCACAAACTGAAGTTAGGTCAACTTGTAACCCAATCAAAGCCAAGACCATAAAGAACATGTATCTTTGTGTCTCATACTCATCTACTTTGTTGGTAGAAGGCATAAGAGAATCAAATTTATCCTTTAAGGATTCTACCTACCTGACCCAAATAAGTTGTCTTGTTGATTATGTTGTAAATGAACAATATCGGACACAGCTTTAAAAATGAGTTGTATATCATTTGTATACAAATTTTTGACTTTGTTCCACACTTTGCAACAAGTTTTACAAGACTGAAACAAATTTAACAACTTAGGATCAAGTGAATTCCATAGAAGACTACACAATTGTGTATTGATTTTGACCCAAGCAGGTCAATCAGTTGCTCCAATATTACTACTATTTTTGAGCATGTGATCTTCAAATCCTTGACCTATAAACCACAATTCTACAGAGGTTGCCCAGGAGGTGTAATTACCACTACCATCTAACTTTACAATAGTAATTACCAGTGATGGTGTAGAAGAAATAATTGACTTAACAATCTGATTTTGAGTAATATGATTATCATTTTGGTTATGAGGCATTTTTATTTGTCACAAAAAGAAGTACTAATGAAGTAAAAAAAAAGTAAGTGTATTCAACATACATGGAGAAACAAAGAAGTAGACAACCAGATGTAAGAAAGAAAGCAATTAGACAGAGTTTAAATGACCTGGAGAAAGAGAGAAGAAATTGAGAGGTGAGAATCGACACTAATCTGATATGATTGATTTAACAACTAATTGATTAATCCCTCCCCTCTTCTTCTTTAGGAGAACATTCAGAGAGAGAGGGATGGAAAAAAAAGGCTTGTGGCTTTGATACCATGAGAAATTAGAAGAAGAAAAAGAAAAGATATTGGGAATTCACTCAAGTTGATGGGATCAAATAGTTGTTACAGATGTAAATAAGGAAAGAAACTAATAAAATATTAAATAATCTCCTAACTGCCTAATTAAAGGGATTGGGGAATATTCTCATATCTAGACTATCTAATCATACCTTATTTAAATATTCTCATATCTACACTATCCAAATATACCATAATTAACAATCCAAAAAACCTCATGTTAAAAACCTGATTCTTTTGTACTTGTTTTCAAACATTAAATTATCAATTCCTTATTGAAAATTGCTAAGGACCTGATTCTTCTATAATTACTTATCAATTGTAAAAATTAATTTTAACCCAGCTACTTGGCATATTTCAAAAATATTATGCTAGAAAATATAATTGACCTGACTGATAACTAGCTCATGTAGTTGGCAGAAATGCAAAAATTAAAATTCATAATCAACTTAATTAGTTAGCATGTTATGTTCTATTTATCAGAACTTGAATTATGTGGCATCTCTTTGTTATTAATAATAAGGTTGATGTATGTAACACCTCGGATTTGAGAAAGGCTAGAAAAAGGTCAAAAAAGGCAAGTCGAGAACCAAAGAGTGGACCATGGAACCTTCCACGGAGCCCTAGATGGGCCGTATAAGGGACCACGATCTGTTTGGGTGCTCGTGCAGAGTTCCCAGAACTTGACCATGCAGGTGTCCCTCCCATAGACGCCTAGACGGTCGGTGGTGAGGTTGACGGGCCATCTAAGGGCTCGTCAAGTTGCCACTCAGATGGGGTCTTCTCCCCTAGCCACTTGTCAAGGACCACGAATGGCTAAACAACTCGTGAAGCCCCACACGGATTGTGAAGTCGTCTGTGAAGGGGGTACAGTGAAGCTTGTCCGGTAAAGCTTTTTCACGACCCGTTAGACGGTTCGTATTGCTCTAGAAGGACCATGAAGGCCTCTGTGGAGTCAGTGCGTCATCTTTAAGTCAGAGGCTTTTGGGTCTTTTTCTAATTGTTTTAATTCAGTACTATGTCGTTTTGTCTTCTACCAAAATCCCTATATAAGGATTTCTAACCCCAAAATCACCCAATTCAATTAAATCTCTCAATTTCCCAAAAGAACCTATTCATCCTCCCCAAATATTTCTCTCTCTAAGGAAGAAGAAGAAGTCAACTTAGGGTTTCAAGATCAAGTCTCCAATTCACCATTGCTTGTGGGCTTTCAACTCCAAGGTAGGATAGTCTTCATCTATGGAGCTCTTTCCTCCATAGAGTTCCTAAATTCTCCAATTTACAAAGTTAGAAATCTCCAATTAAAGTTAGGGTTTTCTTCTATATCATGGGTTCTTTTCAATGTTGATTCAATTGATTGTTTTATGAACTATTATGCATGAATTGAGATAATTCTATGTTTTTAAGATGAATCCCATGAACCCATGCATAACCCATGTTTTCTAAGTTATGATGATATAATGTGGGGTTTGAACTATGAAAGATGAGTTTATGAAGATATGCATGTTCTTTATGAAAGTGATGAAAATGATTAAGATTGCTTTGAGAGTGAAGCATAAATGTTGTTGTTGTGAAAGGATTTCTCACATACTACTCAATACATGCATGTGAAAGGGTTTTCTCACATAAGGATTCGTAGAGTTGAAAGGTTTTCTCAACTAACTTTGAATCAAATTTTAGGAGCTATTCTAAAGAAACCTAGCTTAGATTGGCTATTTGATGTGCCTTCCATGAAAGATAAGTCAAGTAAAGAATTATGACTATTTCGTGGGATTTATGCTTAGCACCGAGAGGATATTGAGATGGAAGTTCTCATGTAGCTAGAGGTTGGGTTTCTAGTAACAATTTCCTTATCTCGTACCAATGTGTCACCATAGGAAGATTGTCTTGGATAGACGATGATTGTCTTAGATAGACATTAGCTAGTGGATCCACGTAAGCTAGACGTTAAGGTTCTTGTCTTGGCAAGTAAGGATACTCTTTTTTAGTGTGGGGCAGATACCAGATTACATGTTATAGCTCACACGGTCTTTATGTCGGTTAAGGCTAATTCCCATAATAATGATGAACTAAGGTTACTTCAAGAAGTACTCACAAGTGTTCAAAGATGAGTTTTACTTGCATTGACCATGATTACGCTTATGTTTTCTATCCTCTTTTCATATGGTTTTAACTTGGTCTTTGCATGACATGAAAGGTCCATTTTTAGCATGATTTTATAACTTTATGCATTGCTATTATACTTCGTATATTTTTGTACTAACGCATACTCTTGCCTACATTGTTTCTCAAATGCAGGGTCCGACGTTCCAGTTTCCCATCTCCGTGCCTAGGGATCACTTAGTAGATTTTGAAGATTGGTGAGTCCTCATGTTCTGAGGACCTAGCCTTTATTGTTTTTTGTCTTTATATCTTTTTAGATTGTATGTGATGTATGGGTTACATCCTGATCACTCTTGATGTAATAAATGGTTTTTGGGACTATGTAGACTTTCGTTTCGTTTTTACAAAACTCTTTATGATATGAATTATCTTTTAAAATCTCTTGATTTTCTATTATCTTATTTATGCATGCTAAGTGGCTTGTGTAGGGACTCTCGTGGTCCGATACGCCATGTTACGCCTAGGATATACTTTGGATCATGACAATGTCTAGCTCTAACTTGCGTGTATTTCAACTATTCTATCTTAATAACTTATGATCATTAGGTGATTTAACTTCTTTTGAAAAATTACTTTTGAAATTGTAAGTATAAAATAAAGAAATAAACTTAGAAATAGTTGTTACTTAATTTTTTAAGGAAATTAGGAAAACTTAATCTAAAAGGGCTTTAACAGGAAAAACTTTTGAAAATTTAAAGAAAATGGGTAAGAGGTTTATAATTCCACTTTGAGAAATCGTTAGTACTTAAAGTGTCCGCTAACATGGAGTTATCCGACAGATTGACTAAAAATATTGACTAACTTTTTGGGGGAAATAATTGAAAGTAAAAGACTTGCATTTTTAAAGTCATTTTGAGAAAAAAACTTGACTTAGAAATAATCTTGAAATGTTTGAAAATGACTTAGCCAAAAACATTTGATTAAGTATATGAAGTAAACCATCATAAAACAGAATTTGATTCATCTTTTAGAAGAATTTACTTCAAGCTAACCTAAAATTAGTTAGAATTCTGTTCAAACAATCACAAATAAACAAAATAAGAGACAACTGTCTAAGTCTAACAAATACACTAAATGGACTGTTCGGGCCCAAAAAATCAGATTCTTGGGCTGTTTTATGGGCCTTCTGCTGCTGGAAATTTTGGGTTTTAAACCCACTTTCGTTCGTGTACCAATTGTATACCATTACTGTATATCATGTATATCAACTTGTATATTAGTGTATACAACTCACTTTTGGCTTCCGAAATCTGTATACTTGCTTCCCTTTCACCACATTTCAGCCTTCCTTTCTTTGAAAAAATCAAGGTCGACTCAATAAAAGAAGTGTTGGGCCTCGAAGCCCAATGGAGATGCAAGAGGGAGAAATGAGTCAATCTTGATATGGTGGTTGCAAGTAAGCAACAACAAAAAAAAATCAATTTGAAAATTCTCAAATAATCTTTCCGGTCTAATCCATATTCTTCGAAAATTCTAACAGTATTAATACTTTAGATTTATTCATCAAAGCAGATTCAATTTTTTAAAAGATGTACAGTTCTAAAGCATTCAAATAGAGGAAACGTATTCATGAACGTAATTTAAGTTAAATCCAACTGAATACAAAAGAGATACCAAAAAATAAATCACCAAACAAACATAAATAAATTAACTAATAAGCAGGAAACGAATCGTGTATATATGATTTTACAATGTCAAATTAAAACAAAGCTTCTAACACGCGTATGAAGCTTGTAATCAAGACTAAGATAATTATTACTAAGAACAGGAGCGGCAACTAGAACAAGCTTGCAGAGCATGGACCTTTTTCCACCACCACGAGTTCAATTCGGAAAGCAGAAACTAACAAAACAAAGTTTGTAGCGAGAACTAGGAATGAAAATGAATTGAAATATATAGCCATAATTGTATTTAGGATTTGGTCTGATTGAAAATATAGTTAAATTAACTTTAGAATATAGCCAAAATTATTTAAATTGGTTTGTTTTGATTAGAATTGAAATAAGACAAATTATTATAATTAATTATTGAGTTTCTTCACTTTAACAAGATAAAACAACTATCGAAGATTAAATAATTATTTTAAAACATAAATTTTTCTAGTCGCTTTGAACAAATTAGGAAATTCTATACGAGTTTTCATTCTGGCAGCAACTTGCTTGGCTCAGCTAATGGGTCAAATCAATACGTTTTAAGAAGAAAGATTGAAATATCAATCTTATTGAGATCATCAATCTCATACAAAATCACATCAATAGAATCACTTTTTCGAGAAAATATGAGACATCTTTAAATTAAATTAATAAATAAATATGTAATTGAGAATAAACTATTTATTGAAAGAATTTTCTCAACACTCATAAAGATAATAATTATAAAAATCTATATATTATAAGCATATAAAAAATATATACATTATTTATTCTATTAGGAAAATGACAAAAATAGCCTAAAAATGACTTTAAAATATTTTTATATTTTTCAAAGCCGGTTATTTTAATATTTTTAAAATTGAAGAAGCTCGATAATTAATCTGCATTGTCAAGGGTCAAAATTAGGTGTCAACAACACAAATCAAATGAGTCTCAATAAAATTAGTGACCTAAATCAAAATTTAATAAGAGGTCTTAAATATATAAGTTTACACAAGAAAATAATAATTTAGAGTTATCCTTTTTATTTTTATATACTTGTTGTTTTTAATATGGTATTCTTAAATGACATAAAGTTTTTAGTTAATCTCACATAGTAATGTAAAACTAAAGATTAATTCTACTTGATAAGATGTTAGTCATGCGTTTGCAATACATAACCTCGGATGTTATTATAAAAATATTATTTATTAATATGAAGATTTGAGTTATTTAATTCTAAATTTTAAAATATTTGAATCTATTTTTACGGTCTTCATTATTATTTTAAGTGAAAATAAAATCATAAAATTTATCATTAATAAACTTTTTTGGGGTTTCAATATTTCAGTGGTCTAAAGAAAGGTTTACTAATCTTATCTTTGAGCCACCCCTAACACAAACCTTTAAACAATTATTTGAAATGATCTCCAATTATTACTTCGAATTTTGGAACAAAAATAATCGAAGTCAAACAGTGGCTTAGCAATGTGATGATAATTTTATCTTCATTTTATTTGATTATGAATTTTCAAAACTCGAAGATTCTCTAAATCTCACATTTATCCCTAGCTAAACTTAATGTAACTTGCAAGAACAATTAAACTTTACAATATCAATTAGTTTGTACTGCCTAGTTATATATATCTATCCCACTATTTTTTAGTTCACAACTAATCTACATTGAATACCCTTGAGATGGTAGAATTTTCAGACAACCTTATTTATTTAAGTAATTTTAGTAGAGGTGGCAAATTTAGTTCATGAAAATATAACTCATTCAAATTAACCGCTTATTTATTAGTTTAATATATTTCAATTCAATTCATTTTAAGTTTATCAAAAATTGAGAGATGATGGGTGTGTTTGGTATGAAGGAAAAAATATTTTTTGGAAAATGTATTTCAATTTTCTCATGTTTGTTTGTCTTAAATGTTTTGGAAAATATTTTCCAAATCAATTCATTCTCCTCAAATTTAAGAAAAATGACTTCCCGTCAAAAATTAAGGAAAACATTTTTCAAAACTCTACTTCATCCTTCAATATTTTTTTTCGTACCACCTGACCCTTCCCATCCAAAAAGAAAATTAATTTTCTTATTTTTTAAATTTTAAATATTTTTTTTACCCCTACCCCCAAACCAGCCCCCTCCCGCAAACAAAAAAAAATAAGAAAATATAAAATACTTTTGAAAAATATCTCAAATCTTAAGATTTTTTTTTTCCTCACCCAACACCTACCACCCCTACCCCCTACCCCCACAAAAAATAATTGGTTAAATATTTCAAGTTTTTTTAAAAAAAAAATCATTTTTTACGCCACCCCCACCCTCACCTAGGCCAACCTTCGTCAAATTTTTTAAAAAATCATTTTTTACGCCACCCTACGTCAATTTATTTTTTTTAAAAAAAAATTGCTTTTGAAAATATTTCAATTC